>JAPYYS010001578.1:0-35549 GCA_030522525.1 Campopleginae sp. 14b
TATTAATAAATCTATTATTTTTTTTTTTTATTTATTTTGTTTTAAATTTTTTTTTTTTATTTATTTATTTTTTTTTTTTTTTTTTTTTTTTTTTTTTTTTTTTTTTTTCGAAAAAAGTTCAAATTATTTTTCGTAATCGATAAAAAAAAAACTAAAAATCGATGTTTCCTTCGAATGAATTTTTCTTCGTGAGAAAAAATGAAAAAAAAATTATTTTGAAATTTTTTTTTTATATGAGCAGACGAAGCGGAAGCCGGTTGGAAATTTTGGAAAAAGAAGAAGGACGACACAACAACGACAGAGGCTCCGGGCGGGGTTACCGGAAGTGGGGCGGTCGCCCCAGTGAATCCTGAGAATGCGGGATCGAGTACAACCGGAAGTGGAAAAGCTGGAGTTGCGGCTAATTCGCCGAGCGTTCCAAACGCGAGTAATCTGCCCGCCGCCGGACCGAAAACCGGAAGTACGAGTCCTCCGGGTTCGCCGTCGATCGGAACCAGAGGCGCCATCGCCGGAGCCGCCAATCCTGGGCTCGCCGTTGGCGTCGCAAACTCAGGACCTAACATTCGCAACAATGCTCGGCCTCAGCGACCCAATCCCGGAACGGAAGTGGGTCTTGATGGACCTGGACCAAAACCTGCCAAACCGGGAACCGGCGGCACTTCCGGTCAAGGTTACAGAGACTTTGCAGTTGATTTAACAGGCGCCGGAGACGGCACGAAACCGGCACCGAAAATCCCTGCAACCGGACCAGCTCTGACCGGAAATGGTGGACAACAGCCAGCGGGAGGTAAAAAATAATGGATATAATCGATATGCCATGGAAAAAATGGATTGAACAAAATTTTGCAAAGAGAAACGTTTTTCATTTATTTCATATGTAATATTCTATTGAATATTTTATTAAATATTTTGTAAAATATTTTATTTAATATTTTATCCAATATTTAATTTAATAATTACTTGATTCAATTTTTTTCTATTCAATATACAATATTTTATTTAACATTGAATATTTAGTTTTATATTGAATATTTTATTTTTCTTTTCAAATTTTGTTTGACATTTAATATTTCATTTACTATTTAATATGGTGCGTGCGTTTATATCCACCTTCCCCGGTATACCCTTGCGGGTTTTTACCGACCCCCCCTCCCCGTGCGATGCGGACCGACTTCCGTATTTTTCACTGTATCGCATCTGCCAAGGGTGGAGGGAAACCGCGAAAACCTCACCAATACAGCGTGTAGCCACAACTAATGCCCCCTGATGGCAATGCGAGTATACTCGAGCACGGCGACCAGGTTGCGGTTAGGAGAGCCACCTCCTCTTTCCATCTTGTTCCGTGAGCCAGCCGATGCACGGCTAGTGGGCCACCATCCGGGCGATGAGGACCGCTCCGGGAGGCACCGCCAAACCGCGCACCGACCGCCCACGCAACAAGCGAGGATTTTTGGACCTTCCATTATTTAAGGTGGTTGCCCAGCCAATCGAACCCGGGCCGCCTGCGTGCCGGCCCGAGCCCTCATCCACGAGGCCACTGCTCTCCCCTATTTACTATTTAATATTTTATTTAACATTTTGTATTTTCTTCAATATCTAATACTTTACTTAATATTCTATTCTTTATATTTTAAATTTTATTTTTTTTCAAACCGGGGCTTTGGTGTAGTGGCTAGCGTGCTTGCCTCTTAACCAGAGTCTCGGGAGGTCCCGGGTTCGATTCCCGGTGTTGTAATCTTGTCAGGAGAAGATAAATACGGGCGTGACTAGCTTCAGATGTATATACGAGGCATACGCAAGTACACGTACTGGTGTGTGTCACGTGTATACAGCTGCAGTCCGTGTTTACGTTCTCCTGTCAGGATGTGACGTAGCTCCGACGCCGCGAGGCGAGCACGGGACCGACTGTAGTGGCCCAGGTTTTCCGCAGTTTTCTGGGGCCCATGGTACGTGTTAATACGCGTGCCATGGTGAATGCGCTACAGAATAAGAAGTCGGCTGGGTGGCTGGTTACTGACCCGGACCAGTCGCCCAGGGGGATGATAAGGGATACGGAAGGGCGGACGGGAAAGTAAGAGGGAACGTCAAGATGCAGCCGACTCATGAAAAACCCGAAAGGGAAAGAGATGCTTAGAATAAATTTTTTTTTTTTTTTCATTTCATTTTTTATATTTTTTTTTTTATATTTCATATATTTTTTTTTCATATTTTATATTAATATGATATAATTTTTTCACTTCTGTCTGTATCCAGGATCTCGACCAGGGAGTCCAGTGACTTATCCGAGCAGCAAGCCCGGTCAAAGTCCTCCGACACTCGGGCCGCGTCCAGGATCGCCCACGTCGCCCCAGCCGGCCGCTTTGCCTTCGGGTCAGAGTTCCGGTCAATCAAACAAACCGGTAGCGACTTCCGGAGGACAGTCTGGACCAACTTCCGGTGGGACGCAGACGTCGACGCTCCACGTTGGTTCCTTGAGTCCTGGACAGAGTCGTCCGGGCTCACCATCCAGTGGATACGGCAGCCCGACTCCGGGAAACTCACCGACTCCCGGAAATCCGACCACAGGAGGAAAATCCTGGGCCGACGTTGCCGGAAGTGGCGGAAACGCTAAACCCGCATCTCCGACTCCTGCACCACGTCCCGGCTCGCTTCAGCCCGCTGGACAACCTCAAGGACGACCTTCGAGCCCTCCGGGTCGAACGAACCCTGGACAAGCCGCGGGATCGGGACCAGGACTCCGAACTGGTGCAGCAGTCGCTGGCGGCGCCGCTGCTGGATCAGCTGCCGCAACTACTTACTCGAGCAATCCCACTTACAGCAAAGGCAATGGCGTCACCGACGACGATCTCGTCAAACTTTCCGAAGCTCTTTTCATCAAGGATTCCAACAATGCCAACAGATACATCACCTTGAATCTCCAGAAACAAACCACCGGATCGAACGATGCCGATCAAGCGCCTCAACCGTAAGTTCCCCAATAAATTTACGAGCGATCCCTCGAGAATTACGAATTATTAATAACTTTGCTGCATGCACGAGAATGCCCCAGAAATCCTTATTTTTTATTCAATATTTAATAATAATAATAATAATGCATCGAGGTTTGAAATGATACAGAAAAGTTGTGATTTAGTGAATTTTTTGTCCCCTTACAAAAGCAACTATGACCGCATGAATGACGTATTTTCTTAGGCACTAAATCGGCTGGTAAGAGGTTCAGATTCGGAGTGAATTTCCCTAATTTTTCCATAACAACGTAAATTGGAAAATTTGCAGATTGTTGAGTGTGGATTCGCAAGCTCTGCGAATCACGACAATTGAGAAAGTCTTGACGATCTACGACAATTACAAGCTTGACAGTCGCGTGGGCGAGTACATAAGTCCGGCCCAACGCAACGAGGAGAGTCTGCTCGTGGACACTTTTCTCAGCACGAATGTAATGTCAGCGGCGATGCGTTTCCTCGCGGACAAAGGATTCGTACGCAAGGATTATTACGACTACAAAGACACGCTGCGACGATTGTGGTTCAATCTGTACTCGCGCGGAGGCGATGGCAAAATTGGCAGCGCTGGCTTCGAGCACGTTTTCCTCACCGAATTGAAACTTGGAACTGAAGTCAGCGGACTTCACAATTGGATTTATTTCAATGCTGAAGAAGTTGCCAAAAGGGCTAATTATCTCGGATACATAAAAAAAGTCGACCTGGGAAACGTAAGATTTTTCTACATCCTCCAGAATTTATGATAAGAAATCCCTTAATTTTTTTTGTTTTTTTTTTTTTTTAACCCATCAACGTCCAAAATCGGCGTTCAAAAATTTTGTTTTCACTCATATCGACGTAGAATTTTATGTTCTTTCAGAATACCTTTCCGAAATTCCGATTAGACATGAAGGAAAAAAATATGGCCGATTCAAACGTGAAAAACGTGAAAATTTAAAAAAAAAAACCGTTTTTTGCAATGTTCCCGCAAAAAATTTACTTTTTTCACGTTTGAATCGACCATATTTTTTTTTTTCCCATCTCTAATCGGAACTTTGAGCCGGTATTATGAAAGAGAATGAAGATGAAAAATAATCGCGTTGAAAGTTTGGTAAAAAATCGGGACGTTTGGACGTTGATGGGTTAATTGAAAGAATTGCATGAATCTATTCTCGTCCCAAAATCTCAAAATTCATTCATAAAATAGGCTCAATAAGGAGAATCGTTGCCCATTGATTTTTATTTCAATAAAAAACGGACGAAATTTTAATTGAGATGATTTTTCGTCTTACAGAAAGCTTCGATCGTCAAGATCCACGCGAAATACAACAACATTGACAAACCGGTTACGACTATGTTTATCGGCACCTCGCCAGAACTGGAAATGGCTTTATACACGGTTTGCTTCTTGACGAGACAGGATCGACCTTGCGGAGTCTCTTTGGGTGGAACTAAGTTCAACATTGTTACCCACAAATTTAAATATCGAGGATATGACCTCATCGGCTCGGCCTATCCCGACATATAAACATTTATCCAATCTTTTTCTTTTTTTAAATATTTTTATTTCATATGTAGTCTGGCTATGTAAGAGAAAACGAAAAACGTATTCGAATTGAAAAACAAAAATTATTTTTCTGGTTTTTTTCCGATTTTTCTGTCACAACGACCATTTTTTTTTAAATTCAATATGTTACTGTACAAGACTCCATGTTTTTGTTAATGACGAGTGTTTCTCGTGAGGACAAGCCAACAAAATTGAAGAAAATGTTATTGCATCCATGGATTTTCGATATTTTGGAAAAATTGTTTTTAAAATAATGATTTTTCTTTCGTTTTTGAATGCACTGCGAATTTTTGTATCTTGTGATCACATCACGAATCATCAAATACTCGATTGAGTACTCTGTACTGAATAAAACGTTAATGTTACTAATTTTACCAAATCTTTGGAATAAAAGAAAAAATCTTCTCCATCTTTCCACAGTCTCGAAGAAAAATTACTCGGCGCATTCGAACGATTCGATTAACGAGATTCTCTGCAAACAATGTTGCCAAGTTAAGGGTATAGGAAAATTCGAAATTATTAGGATTTGATGAAATTTGGTGAGCATACTCTTTAGTATCAAATCAAAAGTCGCGGCAACGGCTCGACGCCAAGTATTGAAAAGAAAGCGAGCACGAGCCGTCCGTACTCTTATATACAGTAAAATATGCGTTTTATGACGTCACAGAAATTTTAAATCGTTTCTACGGGAAAACGGGACGACAGAAAATTTTCGTAATAAAATTGGATTTTCTATGATTGTTTATCTTTCGAACGAGGCTTGGTGGAATCGAATCCGTCCAGCCAATCCAGAAAAATCTACCATTGAAGATTTTTGTCCCGAGATTCGGGACACTTCTCTGAATCCGCAGTTTCCTGAAGTCGGAAGGGCGTAAGTCACGCTCGTTTACGTTTGTAGAGGTATATCTTTTGCATATTGTAAACTCAAATTACTCGACAACTATGAAGACGAAAAATAGAAAAAAAAAATGTGTCATCGGATTCGATGCTAAAGAATATTATCACCAAATTTTATTGAATCTTTATCGTATTGTCGTATGTAGCCAACCTCCTCACATGAAAAAGGGAAATTCAAGTTTTTTGAACGAAAAATCGAAATTTGTTATTTTTTTTTTTTTTTTAAGCTGCTGTCTTATGAAATTTAATGGTCAATTGTCAAAATTTTGATTCCTTGAAATATCGTGGACATGGTAGCACTGCCAAAAGGCTAAAGAAGAAAAGAGTTATTAGTGAATAATAATTAAGAAAGATTTTTCGAAAAATTGAATTTTTCTTGTGAATTTTTGAGTGTAAACGATTCCTCATGAAAGTGTAACGTTCAGAAATTGTGACCTGATTAAATTTCTGGTTCAGAGATCCTTATGGATTATGAAATTTTACGATTCGATCGATATTTTGGAATTTCAATTCTGTTTCTATGGATTTACCTCTCCACAAGTACGTGTCCATTTTTTGGTGAGTAGCCACGAGACCACGAGAATGTGAATAAATGAGATAATGTCGTTGAAGAAGCAGCACATTTTGATTTGTCAGATGCTCCGCGTACGCGAGTCCTCACGTAACAAACAGATAAGAGTGTTTGTTGGAGAAGAAGATCGTCCGAGTGTGGACGAGTCTAATTGCTGGGTGTGTTGGATAAAGATAAAAAAGGCGAAGAAGCGAGAAGTGAGATTTTGAGAGAGGCGGACAGTGTTTCACAATAACCAAGAGATTTCTCCAGTTCGTGTTTGTGGCCCGAGTGTCTGGCAGCATCGAGACAAAAATCCTATTAAAAATAAATATTTTTATTGAATAAAAAATGTATCGTATTTCTGGAAACTTTTTGAGGCAAAATGAGAAAACGAAAAAGTGGCATCGGCTCGGGGCCTTATCGAGGATGAGCAACGAAAGATTTTATCACAGTAAGGACGGAGTTTATGGATACAGAGGGAAAAAAACGAGGACGTACGACGGTGCGTTAAAAAAATCCACACCATTTTTATCGACCATTATTTTTTTCCAATTTTGCTTTATTTTTTAATGTTTTTTCAGTGCCACAAGAAAAACTCAGTTCGCGAGCTAAGTACAGTAATTTTTACAGGCTCGTCACAGCTTACAGGGAACATGCACATAAGCAAGCGAACATCAACCCAGTCAGCACTGAGAAGACTAATTTAGTGCCTGAGCTTGATCGACGTTTGTACGGGCTCGATTTGAAGGAAATTGTTTCTTTCGATGGAATTTTATGGACAGAAAAATCCGAGGGTACTGTCGGAGAAGCCATCGATATTTTGAACTCGATTTATAGCGGAAATATTGGAGCAGAATTCAATTATCTCGAGGTAAAAATGAATCGAGTCTCCCACGTGCTTTTCCTGATCGAAAAAATGGAATAAATTTTTTTTTTTTTTTTTTCATAAACCCCAGAGCCTCGAAGAGCGGGAATGGTTTGCCGAAAACTTTGAAAGAACGAGCTCCGCGTCGGTCAGCGACGAAACGAAACGAGCGATTGCTACAGAAATGTTAAAAAGTCAAGCTTTCGATAATTTTTTGGCATTGAAATTTGTCAGTGTCAAGAGATACGGCTGCGAGGGTGCAGAGTCGATGATGGCGTTCTTTCACGAATTTTTCAAACTCTCAGCAAAAGGTTAAAACGTGATGAAAAAAAAAAAATTGCCAAAAAATATATGAAAATTTTTTTGTTTTTGTTTTGATGATGGAAAATTATTCTTTCGGTTTATCGAATTCCAGATAATCTCAAACACATCGTACTCTGCATGCCACATCGAGGTCGTTTGAATTTCCTCACCGGAATGCTGAAATTTCCGCCGGAAAAGTTGTTCCGAAAACTTCGAGGACTTTCCGAATTTCCTGAGGATGCTAAAGCGACTGGAGACGTTTCAAGTCATTTCGTCTCCGCCGTCGACCTTAACATTGAAAATCAATGTCTCAGAGTTAGCATGCTCTATAATCCCTCGCATCTCGAAGCGGTCAATCCAGTTTCGATGGGAAAAACTCGTGGCACTATGCAAATTGTCAAAGACGGAGCTTACGACGAACGAGAAAATTTGCAATGGAGCGACAAAGTCCTCAACGTTCAGGTATTTCGGAGCGAGGGCCTGTAATTGAGAGAAAATAATTCTTACGAACCAAAATCTCAAATCTGCTTGGAAATTATTTTTCTAAATTCTATTATTTATTTATTTTATTATTTGATAAAAGTTAATAAAAGTTACAAAAACAATTTCTATTATTCAATTATTTGTTTAATTATTGTAATTATTTAATTTATTTAATAAATTTACAATTATTTATTTATTAAATTTAAAATTAATTATTCATTAAATTAAAAAATATTTTTTATTAAATTTAAAATTGTTTATTTATTCCATTAAAAATCATTTATTTATTAAATTTAAAATGATTCATTTATTAAAATTAAAATGATCTATTTATTAAATTTAAGACTATTTTTAATTTAGAAAAAAGGGTCCTCGTCATCGTATTCGATGCTTAAGAATATTATCAACAAATTTTACAAAATTCTCATCGTATTGTCGTATGTAGCCAACCTCCTTAATCGAACAAATGATTATTAATTACAGGTCCATGGAGATGCAGCTTACGCAGGTCAAGGAGTGAACCAAGAATCTTTAGCGCTGAGTTCTGCCCCGCATTTTGAAATAGGCGGTTCGGTTCACTTGGTTGTAAACAATCAATTGGGTTTCACGACGCCAGCATCGCGAGGGAGGTCTTCGAGATATTGTACGGACATAGCAAAGTCGATATCTGCTCCAGTGATCCATGTAAATGCCGATGCCCCCGAGGACGTCGTACGAGTCACCAGAATTGCTTTCGAGTATCAACGAAAATTCCGCAAAGACGTTTTCGTCGATCTCAATTGTTTTCGACGATGGGGACACAACGAACTCGATGATCCGACTTTTACAAATCCTCTCCTCTACAACCTCATTCACAATAGAAAGTGAGTCAATTTCCAATTTTTCAAGAAAATATTCACACTCTCTTAAAAACGGAGAAAGTTTGCGAATGAAAAAAAATATCTGGAAAAAATCCTTAACGAAGTTGCCTAGATACGACAATATGATAAGAATTGTATCGAATTTGGTGATAATGTTCTTTAGCATCAAATACGGTGATACCATTTTTTTATTCAATTTGAATTCAATTAATAATAATCAATGATTAGTTTTTATTAAATTTATTATGATTAGTAATTAATTTTTATTCAATTAATCATAATTTATAATTCATTTTCATTTAATTTATAATAATGAATAATCAATTTTTATTCAATTAATTATGATTAATAACTCATTTTGATTCAACTAATAATAATTAATAATAAATTTTCATTTAATAAATAATAAATAATAATTAATTTTTATTCAATTAATAATAAATAATAATCGATATTTATTCAATTAATAATTAATTTTTTTTCGATTAATTTTTTAATACTAAAGCATATGCTTCCCAAATTTCATCAAATTCTAATTATTCCGAATTTTTCTATGCTTTTAACATGGCAACATTGTTGTGTGTAACGATCCTCCTTAAAAATGAGAGCCCGGCACTTTTTATTCTATTTTTCTGTTTTGACAATGGAAAATACGATGAGGAATATTTTTTCTGTCCGTCCAATGTTTCTGACGAGATGGTAATTATTTATTGGGATCGTAGATCGATACCTGACGTTTATCGGGAGAAGCTCGAATCATCCGGAGTGCTCAAAAGAGAGGAAAGCGAATTGGTGATTGAGAAACATAGCAATTGTTTGGCAGAGTCGTTGAGACAGGTGGACGATTATATTCCACAGGCATCGTACTTCACTCATCGTTGGACGGACATGCAACAAGCTCCGGCAGCCATTACCACTTGGGACAGCGGAGTCGATCTCGATCTGTTTAGATTCGTCACCAGTAAGAGCGTCCAACTGAAAAATGATTTGGTGAGTAAAATTTTGAGGAATTCCCGGTTGGAAGTTGAAAATAATCTGTACGTTTGGAATTTTCGAAGAAATTCAATTTTACCTGAAAAATACGATGAAATATTTTCCATCTTCTGCTTGACAGTTGATTCATCCTCAATTATTGAAAAGCCACGTCCAAGCGAGGCTGAAGAAAGTCACTGATGGTCAACGAGTCGATTGGTCGACCGCAGAAGCAGCAGCTTTTGGGACTCTGCTCTACCAAGGCTACAACGTGAGAATCAGTGGCCAGGACGTCGGCCGAGGAACTTTTTCTCATCGTCATGTCATGCTGGTCGACCAGGCGTCCGGGGGTAGAGCAGTTTTTCAATAAAACTCACTTTTCCTCGCAGTGTATTTATTTTTTCCAACTTCCAACAATTTTACACTTTTTTTTTTCGAATATTCGGTGATACCTAAATTTCTGAAGCTTGGAAAAACTATCGAATTAATTGACGGACTCAGAAAAGCACTATGTTCCATAAATGCTTCAAGACAATTAAGACTTTGACGAGTTTTTTGACGTGTGCGAAATGCCTTTCACAAAAAATCACGTTTGAGTATTTTTTTTTTTTGCTTTTCAGAAATTCACATCCCACTGAATAATATGGCTGAAGGACAAACCGGAAAGATCGAAGTGGCCAACAGTATTCTCTCGGAAGAAGCAGTGCTGGGTTTCGAGTACGGTGTGAGCATAACGTCGCCTTCGACGTTGACCATTTGGGAAGCCCAGTTCGGTGATTTCTTCAACGGTGCCCAAATAATAATTGACACGTTCATTACGAGCGGCGAAGCCAAGTGGATGATGAACAGTGGCCTCGTCATGCTTCTCCCTCATGGCTACGACGGCGCAGGCCCCGACCACAGCTCTTGCAGGATCGAGAGATTTTTACAAATGACTGACAGTTGCGAGGACAAACCTGATGGCGATGACGTCAATATTCATGTCGTTAATCCTTCCACCCCGGCACAGTATTTCCATTTACTCAGGAGACAGGTATCGACCTTTTTTTTAACCCGTAGGTCACGCACTGACCACACTGGTGCAAAATTGCACTTCGACTTTTCAGGCTTTGGATTCCTACGATGAATACATGAAATTGATCTCGGAACCATACTTTTTTGGGGTAAAATGTCCCGAGTAATCGATTGCAATCATTTTAAAAATCGAAAAATGAAATTTTATTGTAGAAAAATGGCCAAAATCAAGCAAGGCATTTTAAAAAAACCTGTTACACTTGAAATTTTCGTGGGTGCGAATTTGCCCCAGCGTGGTGTCTACGGATTAATATTCTTAAAGCTTATGACTTTGAAATCTCGATGTGTCCGTCACTGGGTCATTTTGACCCAAACTCCAATTTCCAGTAACAAAAAACTCCAAATTCAAATGGATTAACAAAATGAGCTTGAAACAAAAACGATTTTTTTCCAAGTTTCTATGGTGTTGGAGTACCCCAGGGTCACAGAGACCGGTGATATTAACTGCTGAAGCTCAAATATTCGTAGTAATTTTTGATATTTGGTCTTGAATTTTTTCACGTGCCCACATGCGTTATTTTGATCAAAAAAAAAAATTAAAATTTTTTCTTTTTTTTTTTTTTCTACGATTTTGATAGAAATTTTGATCGATAACGGCCTGACGTTGTTTTTGCAGATGGTACGGAATTTCCGAAAGCCTCTAATAGTCGCGGCCCCAAAGATTCTTCTCCGTCACACATCGGCAACGTCATCGCTACTGGGAATGGCGCCAAACACAAGTTTCAAAAATGTCATCGGAGACAATAAAGTTTCGGAGGCAGAAGTTAAAAAAATTATCTTTGTGAGTGGAAAGCATTATTACGCTCTGGAAAAACAGAGAAAAATCTCAAACGCCAAAGATGTGGCTATTGTTCGATTGGAGAGCCTGTGCCCATTTCCGGTTGACGATTTAAATCGAGAAATTCAACGATATCCACGAGCCGAGAGTGAGCAAATATTTGCATGCAATTTACTCATTCCCTGGCCTTTTTTTCATTCGCTTATCGAATTTTCTGTTTCAGGTTTCATCTGGAGCCAGGAAGAGCCTCGGAATATGGGAGCATGGAGTTTCGTCAAACCGCGATTTGCAAATTTGTGTGCTCGTTCGGTAATTTCAATCATTTCCTCTCTCCCATTCCCTCCTCGAATAATGAAAAAGTTTTCTTCCAGAAATTCCATCATTTTTTCTCAAAATATTACCAAAAATCGTATTTTCCGCAATTTTTACAGCTCAAATATTCCGGACGCGAGGCTCTCGCTGCCCCAGCCGTTGGAATCGGCCAAATCCATCAACGCGAAGCCCAGGAAGTTATCGTCAAGCCGTTCGTTATGAAATAATTCCGAATAATTCAACGACTCAATCGATAAATTATTGTAAATATAAGAATCGAACAACATCGTCATGTGCCCGGATTTTCCATCAACAGACAACGTTTATATTGACTAACGGAATGATCAAAACAAAAAAATAACAATTTCGAACGATTTTCGCGTAATTTTCAAATTTAAATCGTCATTTTTGAGCCTCAGTGTTCACGAAACTTTGAAAAAGTCCATTCGGCTCATCAACGATTTTCTATATAATACAAATTCTGAAAAACGTGATTCGCAGTTTGAAATTGTTGAAAAAAAAATTTCATTGATCAAAGAAAATATTTTTCAATAAATAATATACTTTATCTTAACAAACTTCAATTGTTAACGGAATATTCAGCCTGCAGTCTCTCGTGTTCCTTCTCGGTCAGCGTTCTCAGCTCGTCCTAGAAACGTAAAGAAAAATTTCAAGAAAATGATTAATTTTCGATGGAAAAAACCGAAAAAATCGTTCCGATAATTATTCGAAAAATTCTGGTCTTGTAAATGAATTGTGGAAAAAAAATAGTCACGTGACTCACCAGATTGGCCCGAATTTTTGAAATTTTTGAATTCCTTTTTTTCTAATATTCAAAGATTCTGAAATGTCTCACCCCCCAATCGAGCTTGTCGGCCAACAGCTGGCAGCCGGTATCGCAATCACCGATCCAGGCGACGTCTCGGCCTAATTCTGAGTTTTTAGGATCGAATACGAGTCCTTGCCTGAGCCCCAAGAACCTTGTGAGTCGATCCTGGATCCCGACCTTTTCCTTATTGATCAAAAGCCTCGGGCAGGTCGAACTGACTCTGCGAAATGAATGAAGCGATTACGGCCTTTTTTTTGAAAATCTCAAAATGCCGTAGAATTCGCACATACACATGCACATCCGAATATTTTTTCTAGACATGACTTTTCGACGATTTGCGATATTATGAGCACATTGACCTTGAAAATTGGAGAAAAAAAAATTTCACCGCCAAAAGCTGAAGGAAAACGATCGTATCTCAAGGCGAAATAGATTGAGAGGAGATTTATAGAAATTCTTACCTGTCGACGAGTGAAGCAAAAGGTTGAACGACGAGGCTCGAGCCCATGATGATCAACAAATCGGCTTGACGAAAATCTCGATCGACGAGCGTGTGGAAACGTTCCGGTAACATTTCGCCGAAGAATACAATGTCTGGCTTGACAATTCCCTCTTTGCATTCGTCGCATTTCGGAACGGCGCTGCCTCTGATTTTTTCTGGAAATAGAACGCAAATCCGGGGAATTTTTTTTTCTAATTATTCAGCGAAGAATGATGAGCCTGAAGTTTGCCTCGACGCAATGCCACGAAATATTAAAAAAATGAAAAATTTAAAAAATGATTCGTCATTTTTTTATTCAACGAATTCATTCGTGAGGTTCGAAAGAGAAAAGAGGCAAATTAAGAAAAGAAAATTCGAAAAAAAAGTGACGAATAATTTTCGTTGTTTTTTCATTTCGTGGCATTGCGTCGATGCAAACTTCATCGGTTCACGCTCGAAAATACCTTTCATCCATTCCAGAGTGTAGGGAGACCGACATTTCAGACAGTGTCCAGTGTGGAACGTGCCGTGAGCCTCTACGAGCTTCTCCCCGGGAAGTCCGGCGACTCTTTCCAGAGTATCGACATTCTGGGTGTAGTGTCTGAGCAGTAAACCTTTTTCCCACAACAGACGAATGAAGTAATGGCTGGGGGTCGGCTTAAAACCTTCTGGCAACAATTCTTTGGCCAGAACAAAGAAAGGCTCCGGATTTTCCATGAAAAAGTCTATTTCGAAGATCGCTTGGGGATGCGGCAAATTGTATTTGCCGAGATTGTGGTAAAGGCCACTGGAGGGTGAGCGGAAATCTGGGATCCCGGCGGCTAGAGAGAAAAAGCAAAAAAAAAGGAAAATTTTGTTTTTCTCAAGTTAAAAAAATTTTTTTGCACTTTTATTTTTTGAAATTTTTCTTACACGTCGAAATTCCAGCGCCGGCCATCGTTATGATCTTGCGGCAACCTCGATGCTTGATATATTCGACAATGCCATCAAGATCCAAAGAATCCAAAACTTTCTTCGCCTCCGATTTTGGAGAGTCGGACGAATTATAGAACTTGAGCTTTTCGCTAAAGTATTTGCGAATTTTTTCCATGCCAGAATCTTCGCTCTCAGGCTTTTCCGACGACGGCCCTGCCGTCGTCGTCCTCTGGGACTCTAAGAGCTCCGCCGCCGCTGGATCGGATAAGATTTCTGATAAAGTGACTAGAAAGCCAAAAAGCGGAATTGGAAACGTTGCAGAGATAAAAACACGATGCATTTTTCGATGTTCACCATTTTTTTGCATTACCTTTGTCATCCTCATCTTTTTCTTTGGATTTATCCATTTTCCCAGAACGTCTCGCACTTTTTATTGTATGTAAATAACTAATTGTTGAAACGACACATGAGCGTGCACTTTTCCCGAAGAAAATTATTCTACACCATGGAAGTGTGTACGGCGGGAACCCGATAAGAATCAACAATCATAAGCGAAATAAAAAGGTTATCATTGAGTTACGAATCCATTCGTAGACGTTATTTTTCGTTGATGAAACAGTTGGAAGGATTCTTATATCAGAATCTCGATAAAAAGATAATTATCACCACAAAGGTAATTGAGATATTTGCGAGCTCAACGAATCCGGTGTACAAACGTGAACCTTGACCGACGATATCAAGAATGATATATATACCCTGATTTGAAACTGCCCGACGAAATTAAGATTTTTTAAACTTGTTTCACATAAATCGTGAGTCGGGCTTTTGTCAAAAAACAAATATCCGTGCCAAATTCGAATATCATCATTGCTTATGGAAAGAAACAAGAGGAAAGATTGTGCGATTTGCCATTTACTGCTCTAGGGATTCGAGCACTGCGCGGTATACTTGCGCAGTGCGTCTGAAATCAGCTGATCAGCTGGCCTGTTATTTTTTCGTCCGCCATTTTGCAATACGAATATAGCGCCACACGTGTGTCGTGGCCACGGAACGAACTTGAATTGAAAAAACCGCGAGTAAACAGAAACCCGAACCTCAAATAATCCACGCGGTTTCTTTATAAAGCCCCTCCGAGCGTGAAATCATTTTAAAAAAATAATAAAATTGTTAAAAAATCGTGTGAATATATTTCCAACTATCGAAAAACAGGAACTAGTTCGAATGTCCTTTTTAACAATATGTCAGCGACAATAATGCAGTTTTCATTTCTCTTCCTCTCCTATCAATCCAACACTGAATAAATCTTCTTAATTTGTTCTTGAGTAATTGGCTCGAGTATGAACAATTCCGGACGAAGGTTTCGTGGCGGTCACGCCGGTCCCCGAAGAAAACGAAAGTCCACCACGAATCCACCAGGTACATATTTTTTCGACCCAAAAAAAAAACCAATTTTCCACATTTCGAGTAGAAATTTCGTGATCCTCATCTTTCAGCTGCGCCCAAACGCAGGCGACAAGAAGATGAAGAACCATCCGATGAATTACCTGGTTCACTGCCTGTTAATCCAGATTTGGATGTGAACGCGATAGTCAGAAGCCCCAACTGTCCGTATTATGGATGGAAATTGTATTTTCATGATAAAGGTAAGTTTTTTATGTCGAACAGCAAAATTCCGTCAAATTTTTTTACGAAAAAACAAAAAAACACTTTTTTTCGATCTTTTATTAAATTTTAATATTCATTACGAAAAATCGTCGAGATAACGTTAAAAAAAATCACGTTCCATTTTCTAGAATACAGTAAAGACTACCAAAATTCTGGAAAATTTACAAAAAAAAAACCATTTTTTTAATAATTTTTTATTAAGTTTTAATTTCATGACGAAAAATTGTCGAGATAACGTGAAAAAAATCACGTTCCATTTTCTAGAATGCAGCAAAGAGCCAGAGCTGTTGAAAAAAATAGAAGCGGCTCAAAGTTTCCTGGCAAGAAATCAGGAATTAATATCGTTCGATAGTTCGAACGCCGGAACGGCTTTCAATATAGACATTAATAGTTTTTACAAAGACGATGACTTTCTGAGAGACTGGAGCGATTTCAAGAAAGAGATACGGCAAAATCCTGCGGAAACTTTGAACTGCTTAGGTTTGGCCGTGCATCAGGTGAGCATGAAAAAAATCGCTGTATTTTTTTGCCTGAAAAGAAAAAAAAACACTAAATCGATTTGTTTGCACAGCTCGTTGTAGAACGTTTGCCAAAAACGAGTGAAGGGAATTCTATTGAGCAATTGATCAGTTTGCCGATGATAAGGGTCAAAGTATTCAATCACAGTCCCATTGTGTCTCTGAAAGACCTCAAAGTTTGTTATTATGGTAAGTATGAAAGGGCCAAGCATCGAGAGAAAATGAGTACAAAACGTTGGGGGGGGGGGGGGTAAAAAATTGTGCTGCTCGTAAAAATTGAAATTTGAGGGTGGAAATGATTGCAGGGACTTTGGTTTCGACTCGTGGTTGTGTCATAAGAGTCGGACGTATTCGGCACTTGGCTCAGTGGGTTGTTTTCACTTGCAAAAAATGCAAACTCCCAAAAGTGCAAAAACAACCGAATGGAATTTTGACAAAACCAAAAAAATGCGATATTTGTGGGACGGCCAAGTTTTTGCCTAAGCTCGATTCGCCTTACGTGAGAACTGCGCCTTTCCTTGTCATCAGACTTCAAGAACATTTCGGCGAGGAGTCGGTCAGTCGAATGAAAAAAAAAAAAAATTTTGACGTGGAAAAAAAACGAATTTACGAAAAAAAAAACTTGAATTCTCAGGAGGATCGAGGCCGAATGCCTCGGATATTGGAAGTGGAGCTTGTGGACGACCTCGTGGGGTCGTGTATGCCCGGAGACGACGTCACGGTCGTGGGAATAATAAAAGTAAAAATTTTAAAAATCCTTGAAAAAATCGACGAGCTGGGGACGAACTTCAATTTTTTTTCGTTTTTCCTTCAGGTTCGTGGCACGGACGACGGGAAGCGGAAAAAGAAGGGACGAAAAACGGTGCACGCATGTTCGGTGTACATGGAGGCGGTATCGATAAAAAACAACAAAAGTTATTCGACGAAGAAAACAGAAATAGGAATCGAGCTGAGCGTAAAAGATTATTTCGCGATAAAGGTTCGTGGCGAAGGGAAAAGTCGTCGAATCTCGACAGAGGGAAATTTATAAAAATCGGGTGAATTTATTTCCAGGAAGTTCATAGCGAACCCGACATTTTTTCGCTTCTCGTTCGCTCCCTCTGTCCGAACATTTACGGTCATGAAATGGTAAAAGCTGGACTGCTGCTGAGTCTTTTTGGAGGGAGTTCGAAACACGCGTCCTTGCGAGACGACATCCACGTGCTCATGATCGGTGATCCGGGTCTCGGCAAATCGCAAATGTTACAAGCCTGTGCTCGGGTCGCTGCCAAAGGTAATTTTTATTTATTTTATTTCCATTTTTTGAATTTGTTTTATTTTTAGTTTTTTGAATTTATTTTATTTTTTATTATTTTTGTTCAATTATTTAAGAAATGGATTTCCCATTTTTTTCTGTTTCCCACGACTGGGCAATTTTTTGACTCAAGGTGTTTACATTTGTGGCAATGCCAGTACCCGATCGGGTCTAACCGTCACGTTGAGTAGAGAAGCAGGAAGCAAGGATTTCGCTCTCGAGCCGGGTGCTCTTGTTCTTGCCGATCGTGGCTGTTGCCTCATCGACGAGTTCGACAAAATGCCTACGCAGCACAAGGTACGTCCCCAACTTTTCCAAAATAATTCTCATAAATCGAACAAAAAAAAATGGAAAAAATGTCTTTTCGGCGTGTTTCTAATGTTTGGAAACAAATTTTCAAACTTTCACGACCCGCTGACAAAAATTCAAATTTGAAACATATTTCAAATTTGAAATATATTTTCAAAAAAATTATCCGCCTTTTTGTATTTTTATTGATCATCAAAGTCTTATTTAATTTCATATTAATGAACGTAATTCGATTTTATTGAGTCAATTCAAAATTATTTATTATTATTAATAACAATAATGATTCTTGTTAATTTCAAATAATTTTTATTTGTCTCTAAATAATTGTTATTCCCATAAATAATAATAACCATGATTATTAATCATCATAATTGTTTTTATAAATAACAATTACTATTATTATTATTATTAATAAATTATTATTATTGCCACTAACAATTGTTGTTATAAATAGTAAAAAAAAATATTTTTTATAATAATGTTCAACATTCTTTTAATTATTATTGAATACGATGAATTAAATAAATAATGATTAAAATAGAGTTTATGAATACTAATTCTATTGGAATGTGTAGGCGTTGCTGGAAGCGATGGAACAGCAGACCGTGACAGTGGCAAAAGCTGGGGTGGTTTGTTCCCTTCCAGCAAGAACCTCGATCCTCGGAGCTGCAAATCCTATTGGTGGTCGTTACAATCGCGCTAAAACGGTCATTAAGAATTTGAACATGAGCACACCGCTGCTGTCTCGATTCGACCTCGTATTTCTGCTCCTCGACGAACCCAATGCGGTACAAGAAATAAATCAATTTTACTGCTCATCGATTTTTTTTCGTTTTTTTTTGCCGTCTCGACAAAAAGTTTTTTTTTTTTTTTTTTTTTTTTTTTTTTTTTTTTTTTTTTTTTTTTTTTTTTTTTTTTTTTTTTTTTTTTTTTTTTTTTTTTTTTTTTTTTTCCTCCGACGACTGCGGGCAACAGTCAAGCGGGGACAAACTCGTCTGGACGAATTTCGTCGAAATCTGGCACGCTCAGGTGGAAAATGAATTTTTAAACGAAACAAAATTGACGGTTTTTGAAATTTCAATTTTTTCCACAATTTTTTTGTTTTTATGCGTTTTTTTTTTTTTTTTACCGTTGTCAGGGAAAGGCTCACGCTTTTGAACACGCGAACCGATGGCTTGATCCCGCAGTGCATCATCCGGAAATACATCGCGTACGCCCGGCAATACGTTCAGCCAACTTTGTCCGAAACAGCGGCGACGATTCTCCAGGATTTTTACTTGGAGCTCCGCGAAAAAACCAACATTTTCGGGAACATTCCAGTTTACAGCAGACAATTGGAGGCTCTCGTGAGACTCACCGAGGCCAGAGCCAAACTGGAGCTTCGAGTCGAAGCGACAGCCGCCGACGCCAAGGACATTATCGAATTAGTTAGATGCACTTTGGCGGCTGTTCCTCCGCAAGTTTCCAGCGCGAAAGCGTCGGCCGACAATGGCAAACTGACGGCCAACAAAGTTTGTGGCTTTTCTCCGATTTTTCTGTCGCGATCGAGCGAAAAATAAGGAAGAAATTCGAGCGATTGTCTTTTCTTATCCACAGGTCAACGAATTTATTTCTCTCCTGAGGGACGAAGTCGAAACGGACGACGGGAAACTGTTCAGCAAAACCGAACTCATGGAAATCGCACAAAGAGGCGGCATCATCGTCAAAGATTTTTCTCGATTCATTAACAAACTCAATCAAGAGGGAATCCTCATCAAAAGAGCCAAACAATTGTACAAGTTTGTTGGAGAATGATCGTGCGGAGAAAAAAAAATTTATTCGATATTTTTCAAAGTTTTTTCATTCAACGTTGAGAACTTTCGAATTTTCCTGACGTTGAGAACGTTTCCCGGAGAGTTTTGAGTTTTCCTGCGAGTTTCTCGTTCACCAAACTTTGAAAGTTTGTTGGGGATCGATCGTGTGAAAAAAAAAAAATTATTCGACATTTTTCAAAGTTTTTTCATGCGACGTTGAGAATTTTTTAATTTTTCTGACGTTGGGAAATTTTCTCGGAGCCTTTTGAGGATTTTGGGAGTTGCTCGTTCACCAAACCTCGAAACAAGCCGCTTTGCAGGGTAAACGCCAGTAGAGATAGCGACAGCAGAGAGGCCGAGGTTTGTGGAAACATCCTGGCCGGCAACAGGGCCTTCTGGGGACGTAGTATTTGGGCTGGTCGACCGGGAATGGAGGGATCGTCACAATGCGACCTCTGGAGAGAAGAAAATTCAGTTTCGTCAACAGAAAATAGATTTTCCGAAGAAATTTGTGGGGAAAAACGTTTTTCCTTCAATTCCAGAATCGCCGAGACATTCATTAATTATTGTCGCTCGTTTTTGTGTCTAGATCCTGGAACTTTGCACGCGGAACTCTCACCTGTGCCGAGCGGACGGTCCGGTTAATCGAGAGAACGGATCAGGCGATCCTATTCACATTTTCCAACAAAGAGGCCGAGAAGCAACGCGAGAGAAACACTTGGGAGGCTCGGAAGGAGTTGGACACATTTCTCGCAGTGGTTCGGGCACGCATTTCGGAGGAACCGGTCCGCAAGGCACGGGAGGCGTGTAAATGGTCGTCGTACAAGAATCGGAAGAAGAACGTTGTTGCTGGTTCGAGGAACAAGATACGCACGGGGAACAGGATTGCGAGGACACGGAGGACCTCGCACTGCCCGAGAAGGTAGCTCTGGTCGAGGCGCAACTGCTGCACGACATTTTTATTCTTCTTTCTACAGTTTTACTATTTTTATTGCGGCACTTTGTGTCTTTTTTTCTTTTATCTTTTAATTAAAAAAAAAAAAAAAACGCTTTTTGGTGACGCTGAATTTAGGGAGGAGCCTCATTCGAAAATGAGCCTCTCGGAAAGATTTTCCGAGCGACTGACATTTTTCTGTTGTTTTCGTTGCCTTGCCAACCGAATTCTATGCATTGACTAATCTTCCGAGTAGTCGGATGAGTAAAGTACGAAAATCTCACATTTTCGCAAAATTCGAAAAATCATAGAATTCAAACGGTTTGAACGACGTTCCCCAAATTCAGTACCAACCTTCCTATTATGATACTCTATTCATAAAAACAAAAATTAACAATGAATCTGAAAATTTGCGGAAATCAGAGCGTCGAGACGCATTTTTTGAGAATTTCAAAATGCTGTAAAGTTCGCATTTTTCTAACAATTCCAACCAAATTCTCAGAGAATTAAGAGCTCGTATGGATTAACATCTGTGCGAAACGGGAGCACTGTAACTCAAACCGTTCTCGAGTTATGAACGTAATTCTTGAATTTTTTGATTTTTTCGGTTTGGGACATCTTAAGCGCATTGACATTAGACGCTGGAAGAAAAAACAATTTCACGGCAACATAGCTTTATGAGGAGGCAAAACAAAACAAAAAAAATTCAACATTTGGCAAAAAATAATTTAATAAAAAAACAAGATCGATCGACACGTTTTCGCATACATTTTCAAATTTTCAAACCCAAAAAGGGCCTTTCGTCCAGGCATAAAAGTCAAAAAAGTAAAATCGAGACCGTCCTACTTTCTGATACGTAGAATATATTTTTTGGGCACGAATACACATTGAGAATAATTACAGATTGGAATTATGGACAAAAAACATTGAGATTTATTTTTTGTTTGTTTTTTTTTTTTAGCACGCCCTCACAGAACACTGACAAGATTGCATATTGCTACGAGGCGGTGGGCAGCAACTCATCGGAGGAGGAGGACAGCACGTCGGCTCGATTCTAATTTGTGGACAGCAGGTAGGAGCAGGTGGACAACAAGAGGCTTGAGCCGAGCAGCACGAGGGAGGCCCCGACGAGCCGTAAGATGCAGGCGCCATGGACGAGCAACAGGATTGCTGGCGAGCTCCGTTTCCGTTCTGTTGACCACAACAAGGCGGAGGCGGGCAACAGGATTGTTGCTGGTGTTGCGAGCGACAACATCGATCTTCCTCCTCCATCCCGAAACCGCCCATTTGACACTGTGGACCTGCGACTCCGTTCGCTCCCGATGACAAACGACAATACGCCGCCAAAGCCGACTCTCGCGCTTGGTCCGCGCAATAAAACTTCCTGAGAGCAACCTCGACGTCTCCCAGATCCGTCAACTTCAACAGAGCCGCACGTCCTGGCCCACAGACCGGATACAACTTCGTCATGCACTCCGGACGACCCATACAGTCCCACATCATACAACTGTCTTGCAATCCGTTTCTCTTTATACAGTCGCAACGGTACATTAAGGAATTACGTAGCTCGAAACTCTTGCACGCCTTCACTGGACTCTGCGGAAAGACAAAATCGTTTCGTCGAGGAAACACGTGGATTTTGTGACTTGGAGAAATGGTCGAACGTTTTGCAGATTTTACGAGTTCTTTTTTCTTTCATTTTTTGTTTTATGGAATTTACTGACGCAACAACGGCAAAATCGTTTTCGTGGAAAAAAAAACGTGGATATTATTGTCTGGGGAGATCGTGGAACATTTTGGAGATTTTTGAAGTTTTAAGGAATTATTTTTTGTTGCTTTATAGGCTTTACTTACGCAACAGGGTGGCGAATCGGTGGGACAAACGGGACAGCAAGTCGGTTGGGGACTTTCGGAATCGTCCCATTCGCAGGGTTTCTTTTTGTCCATGGAACTGACAAGACATTTCAGTTGGGCCAATAATTCGCGCCTGCGATCGCAATTGGGATTTTTCCCGTCGCACGGCATGATTTAAAAATTTTCTCGGGATGAGACGGCACGGAAAATTTAGACGTTTACTTTGTTTTTAATCGATTTTTCTATGCTATTTTAAATATTCCAATTTACTTTTTTTTTCATTTCATTTAATTCGCCGCTAAGGACACTTTGGAATTTCGACCTGAAAGCATCGGAATTAACGAGATGCTTCCAGTCGCCAAAATCGAGGAAATATCACGAGGCAATGGTTCCGAACATTTGGGGCGATTACGATCCAACTGATGTGTTTTTTTTTTTCTTCCTTTTTTTCCATCAAAACTTTTGACGTTTCCAAGGCAACGACCTTGGCTCAGTTTTCGGATTTTTAGTCTTTTGTTTGGAGCTAAAATCCGTGGGACTCGAAAACAAACTCCGAAGCCCTTTGAACGATTTTTTTTTTTTTTACGACAAAATTAAATTCTAATTCAAAATTATGTTCCAAAAAAAAACAACCTCCTGACCCACATGCACATCCATTTTTCTTTTTTATATTTTACAGACGGAAAAGATTTTTGTACAATTGTTTTACTCCATATGATGCTTTTTGTTATCTTCACTGAGTGTTTTTATGTTTTTGACGGTTTTCCAGGCTCTGGATCTTCAGTGCGTTTGACGACCCGTTGGAAATATCTCCGGATGCATTTGTTGGAAAAGTCGAGCTGGAGGACACGTGGCCCAAGGTCTTGTGTGGCATAAAGGCTCGTCCTGACACTGTGGCAAAGGACAATCGTCCTGCAAACCATCTCGGTGGATACAACTGCAACGCGCTTGCTGGGCACCGCCCCGGAGGCCGGAACTTTCCTGAAAAATTCATCGAGAAGCCGCAACAATGAACGGTACATTTTTTTTTTTTTTTTTTTTTTTTTTTTTTTTTTTTTTTTTTTATTTTTTTTTTTTTTTTTTTTTGTTATTTTTTTCTTTTCTCCTTAATTTTTTTTAATTTTTTTTTTCTTCGATATTTTTGAAAAAATTGAGTTTTTTTGGGCTTGGGGTCGAGTGGAATGTGAGGAAATCGAAAATTACATCTCGGTCGGCGTATTTGCCGCCGATTCCACCGTATCCTCCAGCTCCACCGCGTCGCATTTTCTTTTTGTCGCAATCGAGACTAGCCATGTCGAAATCTTCAAAATCATCGAGACCTCGACGAGATTTTTGCTCGTCGCCGCCAGTTCCTTTTTGCTCGAGCGGAATCATTATAAACATCGGGGGCTGCTTGCCCGAACCCTTGGACTTCTCCATCTTTCGCAGCGCCTGCTGCTCCATCAGGTTTTTTTTGTACTGGCTGGAAAAATTGTCGCTCATTATGGGCAGGGAAGAAAATTTCGAGTGGAATTCATCGCGCAAGGAATAGAACAATTTTTTTTCAAGTTCTATTTCAATAAATCTTTGAATTTTCGTTGGGAGTAAAAAAAATTATTTCAATTTTTATCTCGATTATTAAAATAAGAAAAAATGTGGAAAAAACGATTTTTCTTTCAAAAATGATTGAGACATTTTTTCTATGGTCCTGTTGGTTTTTTTTGCTGACTTACCATTCTAGTGCGTTGACCGCAGCTTTGAGGGTGCAAATAACTTCAGCAGCATCGCTGGATTGAGCCGTTTCCGTCATTTTTACGAAAGTTTAGGATTATTTTTTCTGTAAACTTGAGAATTTATTAATTTTGTTTGAAACGGAGAATTTTGGGTGTTTTGGTGGCCGAAAAATTTGTAGCTCCGACTTGCGGACGGAGAATTTTGAGAGTGACTAATTTTGACAGAAACGTATCATTGTTTTTGGCTCCATGGCTCGCTCCGGTCCACTCGATGTTTCCGTTTGGGCACACTCGAAAGCCCGTAACTCGAAATTCTCGATATCTCGATCGACCTGTTTGCGCTCCGAATTTTTTTTTTTTTTGATCATTTATTTTCTTAATTAGCCTACGAAATGAAATTTTCGACACGAATTTTCTTTTCCACCATAAGAATTTCTTGTTTATTTCGTTTTTTGGTTGAACAATTTTTGGTCAAATGAATTTTTATCCGAAATTATAGGAAATTGATCAACAGCAACGTTTGCCCGGCTGGCGAGGACATCCCGGTGGTGAATGGCAGCAACTCGATGCAGGGCAACAGGGCGGTTCTTTGGGGGGTTTATATTCCGTGTATTGAAGCTGAGGCCGAGGTGGGCAGATGAGATCGTCCAGCGATTCGACAATGTTGCTGAAACGAGGAAAACGAGACGTTCAGTTCAGAGGATTTTGGGACAAGATTTTTGCTCCTTGAGGCGCGAACTTACTAATATTTTCCTCTTTGGGGTTTCACCGTCCAACCGATCGTTCCTCCTCGAGTTATTTTCTTCGCCCCACCTTTGGTTGCATTTTTCGGTGGCATCGTGCTTCAGAGATGGGAGAACTTGAGAATTTTGAAAGTTTTGATGGCCGCGATGTTGATTGATCGAAGATTTCTCCGTCAATGACTCGAGGATCTTCGATTCGTCGGCAACTCTCGTTTTTTTGTTTTTTTTTTCTCTCGATGTTATTATTATTATACCGAATTATCGTTATGGTCGAATCGGAAGAATTGGAGTTTTTTTTAATCTTACCGAGAGATCTGCGACACCGGAGATCGTCTACAGGAGCAATGTTTTATACAATATACAAAAAAAATAAATGAACACACTTTTGGATATTGGTTTTATCGAATTATCTTGACTTTTATCGAATTTCATTCGTTCCAATTCGCTTTAAACGCTTTTTATTGAATTTTATTCAGTTTTATCGGATTTTGTTGAATTTTATCGAATTTTATTGAGTTTTATTGAATTTTATTCAGTTCTTTTGTATTTTATTGAATTTTATTGAATTTTGGAATACATTGGGGCCGCGTTTGGATCGAGTTAAATTTTTTTTCTATGGGATGTAGCAACAATTGGTGGAGCCAGGACCTGGTTGTTGTGGGGGGCAGCAATTATTCTGCGCCATCGATGGCATAGTGCATCCCATCTCCATGGGGCAGCAGGCGTCCTTCTTGACGTAAGATCTCACGGAAGGAAGTCTGGAAATATTGAAAAATTTTCGAAAATTTGAAAACTTCTGGTTTTTTTTTTTTTTTTTTTTTCGAGCGGAGGAAATTTGGGCTCGTGGCGTTTAGGGCGTACATGCATCTGTTTTTTTCTTCCTTGTCGGTGTAGCCGATCGTGCCACCCATTCCTTCTCCCTTGGGAAGAATCTTCTTCTTCTTTCTTCCTGCATTTCCCTCGGGTTTGCTCTGGTCAGATTGTCCCTTCGTTTTCTTCGGTGGCATTTTTATTTACTGGTAATTTTATTATTATTTTTTTTTTTTGCTCTTTTTTTCAGATCGAAACGATAACATGGAATTTTGATCTGTCTGTCTTGCTGCAATTGGGCCGAATCGTAGAGTCTATTAGTCTTGGCATGTTTCCATGGTAATGGAGGGAATAACAAGTCACAGACGATCCAGAACTCCCCGGAAATCGCTCGATCTTGAAAAATCTGGAATTAAGGTCGATTTTTCAAATTTTTTCCATTTTTTTTTTTTCATTCGGCTAGAATTTCATTAGACGACGATGACAAAGCGATGACTTTATTTCTCAATCCACGACATAGACTTACTCCAGAAACTCTAGGATCGCAGGAAATTTGAATTTCTTCTTTTTTACATTTTTTTATCGTCGTGTCACGATCACCGAATTTATTGGGAACCGCAATTTCTGTTCTGGACATACGCCATTCGATGGCTAAAATTTTTTTTGAAAATTACTCAATTTTTGAAAAAATAGCTCAAGGGTTCATGGATTTGATTGAATTCACGAACTAATTGATTTGTATTTGGGTCTTTTTATTTATTTAACTTCGTACAGACAGCAGTTGGTAAAAAAAGTGGTGAGAAATCTTAAAAAATGTTAGACAGTTCAGGAAGATTCATGGGCTTTGAATAATTAGCAGCATGGCCTCGGACACTGAGGGGCGAGGCAACTGGGCTGAGGGCAACACTCCGGTCCTCTCTTGTACCATTTGTCTGTCGTCTATGGGAAAGAAATCATTTTTAATCATTTTCATCAATATTTATTCATTTATATCAATTTTCAATTTTTTGCTCTTAATATTTCAAATTTCTGTATTTGAATTTTCAATTTTTTCATTTCCAATACTCAACCTTCAATAGTCAAATTATTAATATTTTCATTTTCGATTGTCAATCTTCAATATTAAAATCATAAATTTTCAATTATCAATATTTTCATTTTCAATTTTCAATATTTAAGTTTTCAATTTTTAATTTCGAATAATTATATTTTCAATTTTCAATTTTCAATTTTTAATATTTTAATTCTCGATTTTCAATATTTAACTTTGCAATTTTCAATATTTTAATTTTCTATATCCGAACTTTCGCGATATAAAATTAAAATATTCAAAATTTTCTATATCCAAAATTAAAATATTTCAATTTTCAATATTCGAACTTTCGATATTCAAAAAGTGGGTGAAAAATTGGGAGTTTACCTTCTGGATCAAGAAGCCACGACCGGGAATGGGTGCAGCCAAGTCAGGGCGGATTCTACTGATGTCAGAAACTGTGACAATATCAGCGGTCGAGCTATAAGTAATGAGAGGTCTTTTCTCTGCGAATGTCCAAACGGGCTTGCACTCGTGAGGACTCGGTCGAACGTACCATGCCTCCGGATCGTTTCTGCAGTCGTATTTGACGCACATTCTTGGCTTCGAGCTTCGTCTAGAAAAAAAAAACAATTTTTCTTCGATTTATCGATTTTTTGAAAAAAAAAATTGGAAAAATCGTTTTGTGGAGTTTATTATTATCGTTGTGGTCGTTTTTTTGGATTCCTTGACAGATTCTGAACCGCATTCGCTATTCCGAGAGGCTCAAGGTCAGCGAGTACGAATGGGAACAATTTGTCAATTTTTTTATGCGAAATATCGCAAAAAAAGTTCAGGGTTATCGTCGATTGGATGAAAAAACTCGGAAATCTGAAGAAAAACCGATTTTTTTGTTGATTGTTATATTCTCCGGTCAAAATGACCCAGTGACTGTGTAGAACCGTTATTTAAAGAAAATGGTCTTAACAATGCATCCATCTTGGCGAATAAACATTTAAGACGTCGGAGCTCTTGGCCAGGGCTGCCGATTTGACTCGAAAATCCCCAATTCCCAATGGCCTCCGCAACTCCAGTTCCATTGCCTTGAGAGAATTCGAAAGTACAGGGCATTTTTAGGTGCGTATCCATGATGGCGAATTAACTTGAAATTTAGACTGAACAGAAATTATTTAATTTTGAAACTTTTACGTCAAAGACGCGTCCAACTGACTTTGGGATTTGAAGTTAGAAGACGATGGCAATCGATGGTTTTTTGTTAAAATTAAAAAAAAAAGAAAGAACGTGAAATTTTATTTACCTCTGTGAAAGTGTTTCGCGCCAATTTATTGGCGCAATTTTTGTTTTATTTCATTTGAATGAAATTTTGTCTAGTTTTTCGATCACATTTTCTCTTTTTTGTGATCGATCTCGCTGGTGTTTCATTATTTCTATGATTTACGAAGAAAACGGAGTTACACAACTTTGATTCCTCGGAAATATTATTTTTCAACGCACCCTATGATAAAATAATCGTTTCCGATGAAAAAATGATATTTAATCTTATCCGGCCATAACGTCTTGCTATGCAAGTTACTTGGGTCTTTCTGTTACCGTTCGATAGACACACACACACACACACACGGACACTGCAAAAAGTTTTGAATCCACGCACACGAGGGAGAACGGAGCGAGAGAGCAAGTCCAGTTGAGTGGTCGAGCCGAATTCGTAGCGTACGACGTAATTCGTGGGTTTCGTGGTAGTGTCATGTGTACGAGCAATCGTCAGTCGTTTATACAGGGAAGTTTTGAGTGTGAAAAAAGATTATGAGATACTGAGGCCTCGATAATAGAAACTAGAGTCCTAGCTCAGCACATTTAAATCAAATTTTTTCTTACGAGCCACGCACAGTAGACACTAAAGTTTGGAGGTTAAAGACGCGTAGTCGTTTTTTTCTTTTGGTTGCTCGATCAGGGCGTGTGTTTTTTTGACTTGCGATGGGGCTGGGAAACTTTAAAGTTAGATTATTTATCGCAATCACTATAGTCCTCGTTATTTGGCAATCTGCACTGAAATTCTGGTACCTTCCACCCAACGATTGTGCACTTTCCACAGAAGTAAGATTACTTCGAATCATTCACGAAGCTTATTATTCTAGCAGCTGTCACTTTGACAGCTGTCATTCGCGTCCTTCTTATCGCTCTACATCTCAATTATTGCTTTTAAAATCCTCTGCTATCCCTTTGCATGATTTTATGAGCATAAGCACGTATTAAACTTTATGTAGCACATAAACAGGTGAAAGAATCTGCTGAGAATGAAGCCAAGTTTCAAAAGGTTCTCGTGACAGTTTATTACGAGGCTCTCTGCCCCGATTCTCGGAGTTTCGTCATCAAACAACTGGAGCCCACTTATCAGAGTCTCAAAGAACATATCACTGTAGAAATGGTTCCCTACGGCAAGGCAACTGTAAGAAATTTCCACAATAATCAATAAAAAAAACAAATGGAGCTAAAATCTCGTTTTTTCGAGCTTCAAAAATGATAATAATTCGGTAAAAACGTCGATAAAACTTCCAGACAAAAATCACAGATGACGGCTATGAATTCGTCTGTCAACACGGGCCCCTGGAATGCGAAGCAAACATGATCCATGCCTGCGCCATCGACATAGTCAAAGACACTCCCATCCAATTAGAATTCCTGGCTTGCATGATCAAAGACAATTTAAATCCCCAAGACATAACGAAGGCTTGCGCAAAGAAAATGAACTTGGACATCGAGCCGATCCTGGACTGTCAGACCAAGGCAAAAGGCAAAGAGTTGTTGGCCAAATTCGGGGAACAAACGGACAATCTGCGGCCTAAAATTGGTTTTATACCAACGATCACCCTCGACAAGGTGAGCCGAAGCTCGGTCAAATCAAAACTCGTCGAAAACTTTTGAATTCATCCAGAAAATGATATAAAAATAGTTTTTTTTTGCAGAATGCGGACAACCAGAGAGAAATATTGAAAAATTTGCTAAAAGAAGTTTGCAAATTGTACAAAGAAGCACCACAGGGTTGTGAATCTTGAGTGTGAGAAATAGGAGGTAGGAATGAGTGACAGAGAACGAAGCACGGTCATAATATTTTAATTTTATCATGAAAACACGTTTTTCGTATATATATAAAATAGCTGATGCCAAAAGATTGTTGGTTCGATCGCTGATGGTACGCAAATAGGTTTTAGCGTGTATGGGCGAATTTTGTACGATATTGAAGTTGGCATCGTTGGAGTCCAACAAATATTTTTAAATGCATTAAGCCTTCATGGTCACACTTCCGCCACCGATCTCGGTGGTCACACTGGGTTGATTCTACCCAGTCCTTTTTCGAACGCGTATTGTGCCCAATCTATCAGCCCGAAAATTCCCAAACAATTACTGAACAACCCTTGGACATTCTAGTTTAGATACGAAAAACTTTCCTAAAAGAAATCCAAGGCTAACATATTTTTTTTACCGCAAAATGAAAAAAGTAAAGGAGGAAAAAAAGTTTTTTCACTAAAATATTCGTCACTTCGTGGATTTTCAATATTTTTGCCTGAAATTTGGACCTGATACTCATCAGATCTGGTTCTTTCGTGAAAATAATAGTAGCATAGCGCGCGTTTGAAAAAAACATATAAATTCCATTTTCCATTGTTTATTAGTTTTTTAAATCGTCGATTTTTGGGGCTCGTGTGAAAAAATACGATAAAACAGCGAAATGCGACGATGCAAACTTCAACGTCATGGATTTTGTCACAAAGAGAAAGGAGCGGGAATGTATGGCTGATTTTGAAAAGAATGTGTGTATGTTCGTTTTAACAAATTATATTTATACATTGTTGAGCTATGATTGAGAGTTCAGTCCATTAATTGTAAGTTGTCCAATTTTATGCTGGAGTAAAATCCGGCTTTGACCTGTCGTCCGCCGAAGAAGCGGCCATTGAGGTCAACGACCGCTTTGATGGCGCTTTCTATTCTTTTGAACTCGACGAATATGCGGACAGCTTCTTCTGCCGGGGCGTCGATAACTTCATGGATAATGACGCGAGCGACGTCCCCGTACTTTGTGTTGCATTCGTCCTTGACCTCTGGCTCGAGATCGTCGTCAACTTCGCCAGGGCCGACCATGTTGCGTAGAAGGACGACTTTGCTGGGGGATTTCATGATTTCCGTGATGCTGGGCTCCTCCGAACTCAGCTGACTCGTCGCGCTGCCTCCGGAGGCCGGAGCAGCCGGCGGAGGCAAAAGCGGCGATGGCGTCGCACCCGCTGTCATCGCCAGCGTCGACATCATCGTCGCTGCTGTCGTCGTTGTCGTTCCCATCGACTGGGCCAACGACAAAGGCGACGAGGACAAAGGCGGCGGAGAAACTGCGAGCGGAGGCGGCGGCGGCATCAATTGCTCACGCTCCCCCACGATTCTCCCTCCTCGCTTGCTCGTCTTCTCCACCTGAAGAGCCACCGACATGCCTTGCTCCTTTTTTCCCAAACCTTGACCTTCCTTGAACCCGTACTTGGCCATTATCTTCGCCGCGACCGACGACGTCGCGTACCCCATACTGTTAGCCGCTGCTGGTCTACCCGACGGCGGAGATGGTTGACCCTCCGTAGATTCTTGAAGCGAAGGCGGCGGCGCGATTGCTGCACCACCTGCTGAACCCCGAGACGTCGGCGTCCTTTCCTCTAAATCCCTGTCCAGCGGTACCATCGAAGTACTTCCCGGTGACTGAAATTTACATTGATTAAAGGTTTTTCCCTCGCTTCCCCAACCTCTAGTATTCATTGGGATTTTGAAGGTTTTTTTCAACAAATTCCATGGAAATTTACTACTAAACATTTCCCAGTGCCGTTAAAATTCAAATCTTCCAAAATTCGCCATGGAATATCGGACTAACTCCAGATTTAGATTTTTAAGGACAACCAGTGTGCTCTGTGTATTTTACAATAAAGTGACGACCAACGATTTCAAACAAATGCTCAAAAACTGCTCGATATTTCAATTTTTTTCAATACTCCCAATCATAATGAGAAATAAGACCGTCTGGAGCAGGATTTATGATTTGGCAAGGTTTTTTCGATGTAAAAAAATATTGAGAAGTTGCCCAAGACACAATATGCTCCAGGGAATTGCTCCACGAGAGAGAAATATGTAAAAATTACCTGAGAATCTTCGAAGCGTGTGTTGTCTCTTCTGCGTTTTCTTTGCTCAGTTTCCTGGTCATGTTCTCGGTCCCTGATGTCGCGGAGTTCCTTAACAACCTTCTCGTACTCGTTAGGCCACATAGGGTCGTACTCGTTGACGACGTTCCAGTCAAATTCGTTGCCGACGACGCTGTTGCCGCTGCCACCGGACAGCGAATTCGTAACGTTAGGAGCATCTTCTTCCCTTTCTCTTTCGGCTTCGCGATTGTTTTTCGATTTCAAGTCAATAACAGGGGCAAGCACTGCAGTTGCTTTTCTGTATTGTTCACGTTTTGGCTAGAAAAACGTGGATTTTACGAGTGAGTAGCGGCAGGGCTAGGAATTTTTTTGGGTTTTTTAGTCATTTTCAATATTCACCTGAGTTGTTGCGGCTTTTTTTAATTGCAACTGTGACTGCAACAGTTTAATGCCGGACGACCAACCCGCGACTTTATCCGAATTCCTTGGCTTGTCAAAATCGTCGTAGAGCGACATTTTGGGCGAAGAAAACGTGGATTATTGTTTTTTGGTCGAAAAGTTATGTTTTTTTTGTTTTTTCACGACGGAAAAAACGAGATTTCAGTGTCAAAACATTACACTGGCATAACCTCTCTGCGAGGATATGAAGGAAACGCCAAACGCTGGAGCTTTGCGTCTAAACGTAAACGTTTCGATTACTGACACAAGTTTGGTTATTGTTACCGACCGATGATAATCGCGAAACATTATCGACGCACGATCAATGATCGTTGACGTTTCGGCAACGGATGGCGCCACTGGACGCGAAAAACTTCCGAATATCATAGAAACCTGGTCGGTTGGAGCAAAAAGACAATCCGACGATCTCGATTAAAGGGAAACTTTGGAATTGCATTGTAGTTTCAAAAATTTTAACTTTTTTGACACGCTGCATTGTTTTAATTTTCCTAACAAATACAATGAAATTCCGAACGCGAAACAGCATCCAGACATCAACGGAAAAATAAAATTGCGCTCAACGTAATAGCTGTAAATAATTGTGACTCACGGACCGAATTTTCTTGTATTTTTCGGGATTTTCGCGACGATAACTCGATCTCAAGTTATTTACGATATTGTTTGAGTTTCGGAAGTTTTCATTGGGATCACTGGTGTGTTGGTTGAGACCGGTTTTACTACGCTTAATGGGGCTTATCCAGATAGTTATCGTGAAAAATAAAAAAGGCAGAAAAATAGTCGTGATTGCGGTCGGAGTTGGTGTTTGCGAGACAAACAAACGACTTGAGTGGACGAATTTAATTTGCCGTTGACGTTGATCGGGCTCGAGTAAAAATAAACAAGAAAGAAAACTGTTGAGACGATGCGGAGGGAGAGAAACACATGACGAAAAGTTGAACACGACTTCCGGCATAGGTTGACCGCTCCTTCGAAAGATCAATCAGTGTCATTGACATAATTTATACACACGAGCAGGCCGGGAATCTCTTCCGACATAAATATTAAAAAAAACGAGGATTAGAAAATGTAGAAAGAGAGAAAGGAAAGAAAGGAAAAGAAATAAGAAGAGATAGGCGAAAAGAAGGGAATTGCTTCTAGAGGAGCGGAACTGAACGCTTTATAGCTGTGTAACACGACGATCGGGGAGTTGGGAGAGAGGTGCAACGGAAGAGAGACGCGCTATGGTGCGAGGTTATTTATTAATAGCGACGAAGAATCGAGAGAGAGGGAGAGAGAAGTCTCACAGTGATGCAAAAGCAAAAGAGCTCACAGTCCAGACAGAGGCCTGTCGGCTTGCCGTGACTGCCGACGCGGTCTCTGTTCCGAGGGAGTGGCAGCGAGAGAGAAAGAGAGAAAGAGAGAAAGAGGAGAGTTTGAGCAGCGCGGAACATGCTAGAGAGCCGACGCAACGAAGAATGACGACTCGATGTTCCATTCGTCTTGTCCCTTTCTCTCTCTCTCTCTCTCGGTTTCTCTGTTTCATGTACCTTCTATCTTTTCCCCGCAAGCAAAACTTTAAAAGTGACTCTCAAGCGTGCAAGTGCGCATCGAAGAAGCAGGCAGGCAGGCAGGCAGGCACATTTTCTACATAAATCTCTCGTTCTCGCTCTAGCTCATTGGCTGCTGGTTTGAAGCGTCGATTTCTACGCTCGTCCCGGTCGCTAGTTGGTTCTCTTTCGTTTCGTGCCAGTTCGTCGAGTTTTCCAACTACAGAATACGTCTCTGTCTTATATCGAGACTCATGGACTGGCAACGAACTTGTACGCGCGATCGACGAAGAGCTCTATCGTTCGCTCTCGACTCAACTTTGATACTTTTTTCTCTCTCACTTTCTGTCTCTTTCTTTCTGACGGCTGTACGTCAGCGGGCTAGTTGCCGCGGTGGTGCGCGCGAGAGTCGCGATCAGGAGGAGAGCGCGAGGACGAGGCGGTTGAGGAGAAGGAGGAGAGCCGGACGGAGGCTTTGTCGGCGCCCGCAGCGGAGATCAAACGCGCCGACAGCGGCGCGTTCTCTCTCTGTCTCTCTTTCTACCGCGCAGCGTCGCTTCTCCCCGCACAAGCCACCGGACGAAAGAGTCTCTCCTCTTTCCCCTCGACGTCGTTCCTCCTCGTGTGTGTGTTCAAGCCCCCCTGGCCGCCAAACCGCACGTCGAGAGAGCCGGCAAAACCGACCCTAACCATCCGCACGCACACCACTCCGCTACTCGCGCATCGCGATGTATATAGCTATACAGATGTGTCGCAGAGAAAGAGAGACGATCTCTCCGTCCACCGGCCTCTATATATACATATATATCGCTCCACGTACGTGTCGGTGGACGCTCCTTCTTGCTTGCACGTTCCTTGCTCCCTCGCTCCAGAGAACCGAGAGAAGAGCTTCGAGACCGCGCGCGGTAAAACCGTATTATAGCCTTCCCTATATCCTGTCCGATATATAGATATATGTACGTATTGAGTGGCATCAGCAGCAGCAACAACAACACGATCATACCGCCGGAATAAATACAACCCGCCGATTTTCTTTCTCTCTCTCTCTCTCCCTCTCTCTTGGTTTCGGCATTCCCTCCGTGAGGTTTTCGTCCTTTTTTCTTATTTCATCCTCTTTTTCGTTTCTCCGTTCGCCTTTCTCCTCTAATTATCGCGCGATTTGGTTTAATTATTGACGCCGCCTAGCGGACTGACTATGTACTACGTTTTCAGTATTTTTTATTGTTCGTTGGAGTGAAAATTAAAAAGAGGGCGGATGATTTCTCGTGGTGGATTATCGAACAGATGTATTAAAAATGTAGCGGCGAGCTCGGGAGATGTGCGAAAAAAAACTATTTTATTCGACATCTGCGATCGTCCTTCTTTCTATTTCGCTTCTCGAGCTTTTTAGCTCCGTTCTCTGGCTCACTGCTGCGCTGCTGTTTACTCGTAACCCTACGAAATGTCTATTTTCCCCGCGTCCGCTAAATGTGTCGTCAAATATTTAAGAAAAACACGACGTGGGAGAGCCTCGAAATAATAATAACAAAAAAAAACATGAAAAAATGGGCTCGGGGTGGGTCTCCGAGACAGAAACTCACGAGGCCAACGCTACAAACTTTTATTGTCAATATTTCACGTAATTATTACGTAACACACGAAGCTCTAAATATTAGGTTAGAAAATACGCGACTGGCCGCATGTACCGAATGAAAAGTGAATCGAATATGCGAGCGAGATCTCTCGCGAGGATATTTCCGATGGCTGTGGCGCGCGATTGAATGTGCATCGCTGAGAATTCACTTCCTGCAAGAAGCAGCAACGGGGCAAGGGAGATCGCGCGGTATTAGGCATCGAACGCTGCCCACACACATTGTTGTAT
>JAPYYS010001579.1:0-31581 GCA_030522525.1 Campopleginae sp. 14b
GGGTTGATCGATCGAAGGTTTTATTTGATTATTCAAATAAATGCAATTTGATCGATGAATTCGAACACTTGGTCGATGGATTCGATGTTTTTTCTTGGATTTAATTGTTTCCACTGATTGCTGAATCAGTGCAACGAAAATCTCAATCGCCAAAATATTTTTCACGAATTTTAATTGATTTCCTCATCGTTTGATATTTCAAACAATTTCTCATCGTAGAGATTGCGAAATCGGTGCTATAACAATCACAGGTTCAGCACTGGCAACAGACTGAATCTATAGCCACTTGAGAATTCGTTTACGAGTCAACTGGACATAAGTTTATGTTCTATAACAATATCGTCCCGGTGTCTCTGATTGGAGGCTTAGGAGGGAACAGTTCAAATTAAACAAATAAAAAAACGCTAACACATCGTTAAAAAAAAATAAACTCTAGAGAATGAAAAAGTAAGCTACGAAGAGATTGACTAGAAACAACTTATCATTAAGAAGCATACCGATTAGCAGTGAAACAATCATGGATGCGGTAATGACTGATAGAGGATTGCACAGCTAGGGGGACGTGGATGAATGAGAAGTAACGGTTCGGGAATAAATAAAAGTCATGTCTGGCATGTCTGGGAAGAAATCTTGAAAAAAGGAGCATTTTCGTCGATAAATCGTTTGCCCCCGATTTTTTTATGCTGCTAGTTTGTCACTGGGGGAGAAAAACAAATTCAGACAGCATTGGCAGGTCCAGAGGTTGAAGGAAGGAAGGGAAAAGGATCAAGAATCGGTAGTGGCTCGTCGCCAAGAGTTTGAATGTCGAATTATTACAAAGAAACATTGGCTATACGCGAGCTAGTGGCTCAGAATGGGGCTCAAGATAATTTAAATCTGTCAGAATTTTCGAGCAATTCTATGCTGGCTCGTATGTGTTGAAATAAATTTTTTTTAAATTATAAATTTCGTTTTATTTTTAATGACGAAGCTTAAAAAGGATTGTCTGGAAGTCGCGTTGTGTACGTCACGAGCAAAGCAATGTAGAGTCAAAGTATTTATGTCCTTAATGTATTCATGATTAACGCTCATAAATACATGAGGTCCCTCTCCCCAGGCTATGGTGTCGTGGATAATTATTCGATCCAAATAAGTGTCGAAATGAGCAGAGACTGTTGAGGCAACGAGGAAGAAAGAATTCACAAGTTCCATGATATCTATGCAAACGAAATTTCCCAGCAAGAGTTTTTTGATTGACAGTCAAGAATTGATAAGAAATCTTCCGTACACTAAATTATACTAAATTAGTTTGTTTTATTTAGTGCGTGCAAAAAGGTGCATCGTCAATGACTCATGTGGTTTATAATTTGTACTTGTAGAGGCAATTATTTTCTGGACTGCGAAACGATCTACAACGGTGTATTATTCGTCCTCGGTTCATTCTGTCGCGCAACAGGAACACGAAGATTTTATTTCCCAGGCGCGAAAGCTATTTTCATAAAAAATTAATTTAATTATCAATTAAGTGAATATTTAAAAAAAAAAAAAAAGTAACGCTGCCGGAATATTACTTTCTTACGTGACTGAAACGTTTTTGAAACGAGAAATGAACAAATTTGGATCAGAATAGAGAGTTTTTTTGTTTTTTTTCCCCAAAAGTTGAAAATTTAATTCTCGTTTTTTTTTTTCCTTTTGTATTTACGTCGTGGCATGTTTGAATCTGACTATTTGTGTTTATCCATTTACTTATCTAAAGAATATGGATTCTTACCCCTTTGTCCAGAGGCGATAGATAATTGAGAGTCGAAATGAAAGGATTTTGTACACTTGACCGGACGCTGTTGATCGAGATTTATAGAATTTTGTGATTTATTTCGAATGGGTTGAGAAGTTGAATAATTCTGGATCCGTTTGATCGAGAAGCAATAAGAATACTGCTGCTGCACGATGTTTCCAATGGGTTGATACTTTTTTAAATCCTCGCAAACTCTGTGGCATTCAACAGCATAATTCCTGCAATTTTATTTAATTGTCGTGCACGATACGAGGCTCCGTTCATTATGTATAGCTAATTAACGACTCTGTGCCGAAGGATTTTTTCATGCATCATAGATTCCGTAAGTCGAGACAAACCGAAGCGACGTATGATTTACTAATTTGGCCCTAAAAAAAGAAAAAAAATTTTTACTCTCAATCATTAAATCTCCGAAGCAAAATAATAGAAATTCCATTTTTTTATTGACAAAAAATGTCTCGAATCTAGTGCGTAGGATCCCTGGAAAATTGCTGATTGTTTTTCATGTAAAAAGGCTCGGACGATCAATCTGAGAATAGCATGAGAACGAATACAAATAGAAGGAGAAAGTTTGAGTGGGAAATAGCGGGGTCCGTTCGATTAATTGGGTTGATTGCAATTTATTTTTTCTTCGTTTTTCTTGTCAATCATTTCAATCGTTACCATCATAATTATTATAATTATTATCATGATTACTTACACGTTGCCCATTTAGCACACGAGTCGTTTTGAACGACACCTCGACGTATCCTTATTAAACCGTATTATGCCGATGTGATAATATGAAATAATATAATAAATAAATAGCAGCCTCGACGATGAGGGAGGGGGGGGGGGCTCTTTGAGGTTTATTATCATGAAAATTGTATCTCTTCGATGGCTGCGTGAAAAACCGGAGAAGGGAGGAATCTGCGAATAATGCTAAAAATCAAAAAATCCGTTGTCCACGATGAGAAAAAATTTGCACCTATTTTTTTATTCGCATTTCATCGTTATTTTTGTTTTTCTATTCATCTCAAACATCAAAAGGCACTTTCTTAGGATAATCGATTAAGTACTCGCGTTCTTCCAACAAATCACGTTCACATATGTAAGTAAAAGAAAAAAGAAAAAAACTTATTCACAACGGCAAAATCTCGTTAGGCGTTATTCATCATGTTTTCTCTTTCTTCCTTTCGTAACACTCAGTTATCGCCTCTTGATCGGATACTGCCAAGTTAGGATTCTAAGCATACAAATTATGTACATGTATCCCGGCGAATATGTAACGCACATATTTATCAATATAAATATGACTTTTTATACGCAAGCACGTGCATTTATTTAACTTATGTATTCGTAATATATATTAGATTTTTTACAATAGGTATGAAAGTGCATCGACGGATACGCTTTGCGACTGCTCCCTCAAAATAATTTAACGTCATTGGAGAATAATTGAGATTGCGGCGATTACAATTGTCATTGCGATCTGCACGAGTCGCGAACGAGCGCCAAATATTATGCCTTCCTATTTGTTTCTTTTTCTATTCGTTATTTATACACCCAAGAGTTGTTCTCGTCCCTAGATTGGCTAATATTCGAAAAATCAGTTTGCTCTGCGATACAATAATTCTTTATTATCATTGAGAACGCGGATGTGTGATTGATCCAGCCGTTAACAACCACCGGAAGTTAAAAATCGTTCGGTGCAACGTTCCAATTTACACAGGGGAAAAAAAACCGAATTTTCTCTCTTAATCACAAATTTTGCTTCTGCCTTCTTACCCAAGAAAATCGCTCGAGGAGCTTTAGGAAGAAAAACAATCGAATAATATTGATTTCGAGTCTGAATGAATGACACTCGGAAAAATAGTTTCCGTCGTCGCTAGACATTATAGCGATTCGCTCATCACTTCGTTCATTCGGTCTAGAAAAAAGAAATTTGTTGTTTTTCTATCTAATTGTCATTCGCTTGTCGATTTCGAGGCAGCCACGAAAATTGGCAGCCTTTTGTAAACTCGATCGCCGCAGACGAGTACGATCCTCTCGCCCTTAATGTACAAGAACCTTGGCTCATCGAGCGCTTGCTACAGAGCCACGTTTTCTATCCAAATATTCCATTTAAAGTTGTGGAGATGTTTGGTACTCGAGTGTGGGAAAAAAAACGATTTTTATTTGCCTTGAAAATGCTGGGCAGTCCGAGGCTTTCCGATGATACGAAAAAACACGAAATCTCCTTTCGTGAATGTTGATTGAAAAAAAGAAATGATAAATTAACAACAGCCAATTGGAATAATCAATTCTCCCGTGGAATACAAAATTGCGTAGTAATATAACAAATAAGTAATCGTAATCGTCGCTGATGGCCTTTTTCATTATCCGACTATTAATTCTTTTATACAATCGCCCGAGAATCATTATTATTTTAGCCAGTCTTGAAGCAGGTACACGAGGAGTATGGACACTTCACCATCACCATTGCTATTCATTATTTATGCTTTTGCTCGTTATTTTCCTCATTCTTTCATTTTTCTTTGCCTCTTTTTCGATGTACCTATAAATATATCTCAATCGCTCTCTCTCTCGCTCTCATTTTTGTGTTTTGGTTATCTTCTCACTTTTCAAACCACTTTTTCGTACTCGGTTCGTGACGTAAATTCATTGAGGATTATTTGTACATTTCCCCAATAAGGTCCGAGTATTTTTTGGCGACAATGTTCCTTCTGACTTTAAGCGTTGGTCCCAATTCTCCGGTAGATACCGAAAAATCGTGCGGCAATATTTGAAATTTTTGTAACTTTTGAGCGTTGCTCGTCGCGTGGTTGTTCGTTCTTTTCAACGCCTCTTCGATTTCTTTGTAAATCTGCAAGGACGAAAAATCAAACTTTTGACAACATTTCCTCGACGATTTTCGATAAAAAATTCATTTTTTATTTCTCGAGCCAAATTTTGTGTGATGATCCATTTTTCTTACCACTGGGTCTCGGGTTTTTAAAACTTCCGTCACAGTCGTCGCTTTTGAGCCGATTGACCTGGCCCACACTCTCGTCGACTCTGTTAGGGTGTCCAGAGGTGCACCAGTTTCCGGATCCGCGTCCGTCTGTCAATAAAACGTAAGAAATAATGAAAATCCATTTATCGTTAAGCAGCGAAGCTGCGAAAGAGAAAAACGTTTTTTTTTTACCTTCAACGTGACAAGAATCGTGAGGAACTTTCTCGTATCACCGATCACCATGGCATAGCTCAAAGCCGGTAATTCAGCCAATAAAATTTCTTCGATAGGGACTGGCGGTATGTTTTCTCCACCGGCAGTTATCACAAGTTCTTTTATCCGGCCTAAAAAAAACGAAAAAAAAATATAAAATAAGTCCAGGCCCCGGGAAATCGTTTTTCGTTTCGGAAAAATTAAAAATTCTTCGTGGATAATAAAAATTGTAAGATTTTCAATTCGTACCTGTTACATAAAGGAATCCACCGGGGTCTATTCTTCCGAGATCGCCACTGTGCAACCATCCGTTTTCGTCTTTCGCTTCTTTGGTTTTATCCGGTGCATTCAAGTAACCCATAAATATGTGACGGCCTCCCATACAAATTTCACCTTCGCCCGTGCCATCGGGATTGTCCAATTTGGTAACAAAACCGCTCAAGACCGGTCCGACACTTCCCAATCTGCAAATACATGAAAAATAAATTAATAAATAAATAAAAAACAATCTGGTGAATTTTTAACATGGAAAATCATAATGGAATGAAAATAAAGAAAAAGGAAATACACGAGTTAAAAAAATTTGTTATTTTTACCTGTATCTGTTATTTGTACTAAGTGTATGAGCTCCGCTGCATTCGGACATTCCATAAGCCTCCATGATAGGCATATCGAGGCTCATGAAGTATCGTTTGATTTCTGTACTGAGTGGTGCAGCAGCAGTAACAAAAATTTTACATCTATCGAGTCCGAGTGCGGCTTTGATTTTGTTGAAAACGAGCCACTTTGCTATGAGATATCCCCAATGTTTGTAGTCAATTCCATTCATTTTGTTCATATTGTATAACAATCCCTGTGCTTTGGCCCACGTCGCAATCCACGTTTTGATTGGTCCGTTGTTGCGAGCAACAACCATCATTTTCTCATAAATTTTTTCCCACACTCTTGGCACGCCTAAGAAGGCTGTTGGCCTCGCGACCAACAGCGTGTCCACCAGAGAACCCTTGAGCGCATTTTTGTCAGCGAAGTAAACCGTACCAGCGGCTATCATCGATGTAAAAATGTCTACGACCTGAAAAAAAGGTCGGATCATTACGTGCACAATTAACTCGAAAAGGATTTTTTTTTTCTAAATTTCTCTCACAGAAGATTGATCGTCCATTTGTCTATAGAAATGAGTATTTCGTAATGACAAGCTTTTATTGAATGCTTGTTTTTTTTATTACCTGCGCTGCCACGTGCGAGAGTGGCAAATAGCTGATTATTATTTCCTGGGCTTGGACAAAATCGACGGCTTCGAAAATGCCTTCCATATCGTGCAATAAATTGTCGTGACTTAACATCACGGCTTTCGGTTTTCCAACTGTTCCTGACTGGAAATCAATTCGAATATTTATTAAGAGTTTTTTTGTGGACAACAAAATTATTTTTTAACGAATTTTGAGTCGGCTCAGGTTCGTGACTGCGGAATTTTTTTTTCGATGTTAAAAAATGTATTTGAATGAAAATATATTCTCACCGTATATACTAAAGTGCAACATTCATTAGCACCGATGGTTTTTAGCACCGCATCAAGTTTGTCGTCCGATTCGGCTCGTCCAATATCCAAAAGTTCGTCCCACTGTAAAAATTCCCATAAAAATATTTTTTTTTATTTATTTCTACGAGATTTTGAGTTTGGGGACAATTAATATAAATAGTAGGGTCGCGACTCACACTTATGATGCCTTTCTCCGTTGGAACTCCATCGTACTGAACAATTGCCTTCAAATGTGGCAATTTGTGCCTAATTTCCAATATTTTTTCCAACTGTTTAGCGTCCTCCACCACCAAAATGTTGGCTCTGCTACTTTCGGCACAATAATGACACGCCTGCGCCGAATTTGTCGTATAAATGCCGGCCGCAAATCCCCTGACAAAAAAAAACCATCGACAAAAACCATCAGACTTGTAAGTTTATTCAAATTGCAACTTTTCTCTGTCGAAAAGATTCCCTAGAACGTTTTATGCTTTCTATAGCAAATCATGGGCTCAATTTAGTGAAGAAATTGGACGTGGGAAAAATAACCTTGTGTCCCAACATGTTCCACTAACTTTAGATTACAAAACCATGCACAAATAAATGTCACAAATTTTTCAAACACACTATTCTTGGTAAATTTCCTAAAAACAGTTTTTAATCGATTTTCATGCATCAGGCTTCATTTTCGTTCCTGAAATGTTCCAACTCAATCCAATAGATTTTTCCTGACTGTATTTTTCATTGACAAATTACGACAATTTATTTATTTAATTTTTTTCTCGACTAATTGAGCAGCGACGGATTCATTTTCGTGACGAAATCGTTCAACGTCTCTCGAGGAACAAAATGAGTTTGAAATAATTTTGTTATCGATATTTTCCTCTCGAATGAGACACATTGTGACAGAAATTAATCCTCGCTACGTTCTACTTTTCCAGTGAGACTGTGGCATGGGAATTTAGAGAATGTTCAGGGAAGAGAACAAATATTTTACCCGGCGTATATCGCAGCAATGTCTGCGATGAACCACTGCGGACTGTTGAAACCAAGAATACCGACACTGTGGTAACGTTCGAGTCCCAATTTCAAAAATGCTCTGGCAACGGTTCTCACATCGGACTCGTAATCTCTGTGAATGGGAAAAAAGAATAATTCATTATGGAGGAAGCTTTGATCTTTAATTGCCATAATTTTTATCGAGATGATTGTGTTTTTCAAAAAAACGTGCATTTTGTTGTGTCACACTACTCGTGTGAGGATTCTTCGTCGATTTTTAAGAAATTGTTAAGATTTATGAATTCACCGGAGACGAAAGCGTTGGGAAGAGCTTCCATGAAAGTTCGTTGGCATTTTAACGATTAATAATGGGAAAAGTTTGGGTCAGCGTATGAGAAAGTTTAATGAATATACAAACTTGTAGGTCCACGTTTTCCTGGTGCCATCGAGGCCAGGTCTGGATACGAGCGCAGTATGATTGCCATAGTTTTTCGCAATTTTCATCAAAAGGCCAGGAACGGATATTACTTCGTGATTACGATCTGCTTTCTCGTATTTAATCCTGACTCTTCCATTAGCCTCGCTCGTTCTGTTAACGTCCGATGCTAAAACTTGGTTCGGACCTGAAATACAAAACGGAACGATTACACGATGAGAACAATTCAATTCTCTGATACGCGGTACAAGCGTTAAAAATCAATTTCCACGATACGATGATTGATTTGTTGTTTAGCGATAAGCTTTTCTCGATCCTTCATATCGCTAGTAAAGCCAGACTCAATTATTCGGTATTGGCTTGATTCGTTAAAATCCGGAAAATATACACAATAAATTTTCAAACTTGAGTTAAATTTGACCAAAAATAAAATTTCGCGTCGGCTTGATTGAAATTTTTCTTCCGAACACTTTTGCACTCTTGAGAAAGAACAAAACATGTCAAAGACTTACCATCGAGGCCAGTTTCGCTCGGTGTGGCATATTGGGGAGAAGTTTCGGACGGAGCTACCTGAAAAATGTAAAAAAATAAACCACTAATAAAAATATAAACGAATTCAGAAATCGAGATTTACTTTCGATTGAATGAACGATTTAATTTCAAATGCTCCGAAATACTGCTCTTACACGAATATAGACAAAAATTGAATGTTTTTTTTTCCTTTTGTTCTTGAAACGAAAATTTTATTAGAAAAATTCTAAATTCCAAAAGATTATTGATTTAAAATGTTCACCGTGCAAAATTGGGCAGAGAATATCGATTTATTTGGCACAAACCATCGAAATTCGTCTGAATGTCCAATTGTTGAAAAAAAAGAACGAATTTACAGATTTTAGTTGATTCAATATCGTGATTGTGTATTGCTCTAAAGAATGTATCAAAATAAGTACGAAAATCGAAAGAAACAGGATTTGCGTCGAGACGAACATTTTACCAGCAGTTTTCCGTAATTTGAACGTAAAATATCGGTTAAAATAACTGTAACTATATAGTTCCGGAAGACTGACCTTGTCCTCCCGAGCGAATCCATTTAAGATTCCGTTCGACAGATGAGACTGCACACCGGACATATTATCTATTGGAAGAAAAAGAAAGCATGAGTAATAGCAATAATTAAATAAATCGTGGTTCACCGTTAAGAATTACTCGAAAATAGCGATGACCCAATAAGAAAAGTAACGAATAATGGTCGTGTAATTTCAGAGTAGTTTTTCACAATTTTCACAATTTTTCTGCATCAATGCATTTGGTAATAAGGGACGAACTTACGAAGAGCGGAAACCGAATTTCGTCTGAACTAAAATTTAAGAATCCTCTTAAAAAGATTTTTGGAGACTCGCAATGTTTAACGAGATGTTTATTTATATAGATAAAAAAAATAAACAAATAAAATAAATAAAATAGATGAAATAAAAAAATAAAATAAATAAACAAATATAAAAACAGTCTTTACAGATGCAAATTTTGTATATGCCAATCCCCCAACGATTAAAAATGGTATATTCCAGTGGAAAAACGTTCTAAACGCCGCAGGATCGGACAGTACTTCCTGATCGGAAACATTTGCACCGACTCAGGCTCGAATAGTATTTGACTCGTACGACAATCGTTCGCGTTCGTTGTCCCACGAAGTAAACGCGAGTCAAGTGAAAAAGTGAGGGTAAGACCCACAAGCGGTGACGGTGCAAGCGAAAAGTGGGAACTACGAGCGCGCTAGGCAAAGAAACGTAAACATATTAACGCGGACGAAAATATCAGGATGAAAAATTGGTTTTCACATAAAATATTCTGACGAAATTCGGTTTCCGGTTTCTGGATGTTCACCTCATTATTTATTGCATAATATTCGATATTTCTATTGATCTTTAGCCTGAAATCTGGGTGCAGTCTAAATATTGAAACACCAAGATTTTTTGAATTATACAATTTGAAATATTTGCATAATTGAATAAAGATGCGAAAAGTTTGCTCGAAAAAAATATGGAAAGCGGTGACGAGAGGAAGAAAAAATGGTGGAAACAATTGCTTGATTTGACATGCAAATTCGTTTGAAAAACGTGGCAAATGCGATGCCAGTGTTAGACGATCTTGTGATTTAATGCTGGGGGTCCAAACGCACTGCAAAAGATGCTTAAAAAGTAATTGTATCGATTGGACTATGAGCTGTGAGGCGAGAAACGTGGTATTCCCTGTTTGTCGTCATTAGGGACCTTGAAATTTCTCACTCGCTCGTCCGTTCGAGAGGTGCGTGTTTTTCGATGATTAGAAATTTGTCTTCTATTTATTTTTCACGTTACGAGCAACATAGAAAACAAGTATATAAATTATCTTTAATTTTTGCAGCTCTCAAACTTGTTCAAGTGGAAGAAACGACCAACAGCCAGTGGAAAAAATTAAAAAACCAACATGCAGTGAGACGCCGTGCTTTTTTTTCTTCATATAAACAGAGTGACTTGTTGACCTCGTGTGGAAATTCTTACAGCAGTAAATTTTCAGTTTTTCTCCGCCGATTTTCATGGAAAATAATTTTTCTCACATTTTTTTACAAATCCACATTTTTCTCATTAAAAAAAAGGTTCTCCCCTTTCCACTCGACATTTTTGTTGTACTTCAACTCTCATTACAAGTGAAAAGTGCCTGCGAGCATAAAGAATTTAGAAAATATTTAAAAAATTGTAGAATTCGAGGAGTTGATAAAATTCTTCAGTTTCGTACGTGGAAATATTTATTTTGATTATTTTATAGCATTATTAGATGAATAGAAAAGAAATCTCTAATTGAGGAGTAATTTAAAAAATTGAAGAGCCAAGAACCGAAAGTGTTGTGTGAATTTTTTACAAAATTGTGCGGAAAACCGACACGTCTATAAAAATTGTGGCTTGCTGACATAAAATCGCCTCGTTATATCGTATCTGTGGGTCACACAGAACAAATGATAAAAGTTCTCAGTAATTGGACTCTCTCGGCAAGTGATATTTTTTCGTGCCAATTTTTGCCTTGGCCACTGGCTTTTTATCGACAAATGATACGATTATTATTATCGAGAGTCAAATAAATTATGCGCGATTGAGGATTATCAGGACGAAACGATGATTGATGAAATTCAAATAATATGCGAAGATATTCGCCAGTTGATCCACGATTGTCATAAATATTAATAAACAATTTATCACGAAAAACGATGATTCAATTTTGAATAATTGTTAATCACTCGTCAAGCTCGGTGGATTGAGGCAACTTGGGATGATGCTGGAGTTCGCAACGTTCGAATGCAACGTAAAATATTAATTTTTTTCGGCCATTTGTTTAATTTTTACAAATGATCCAATTTTTTCGAGCCAATAATTTTTTCTCGAAACAAAAAATCGTTTAATCATCACAATTAAAATTGTGCATGAAAATAATGAGCTTTGGCAAAGAAAAAACGAATTTCTTTGCATTCCAACGATGCAAACTTCAACGCCATAATTTGAGCGTCAAAATTTCAATGAGAATAATTAAGAGGAAGATTTTTTTAAAAATCAGCATGAAATTGTCAATTGCACATTTGTAGCGATTCGACTTTTGTCCATGATAAAAAATGATATTGAATAAATAGCAATTGCCTAATGAACGATAAAAGTGATGAGTATGTATGAGAAAGTTTACGAACTGGAAAGACATGGACTCACGTGATCCCGACGTTCGAAGATCAGCTAAGGGTTCAATGGATACGCGTTAGTTGACTGTTTGATATGATAAATGAAATGATAATAATCTATGCGAAACGATTATCATTCCCAACGGCATATAATAATTATAACTTTATAGATTAAGCGAGATTGAATATTTCTAGAAAAAATATTAATCGCTCGATGCCAATCGAGCATGTGCATCGGGTCAAGCCCATCAATTATTGCTGTCGCGATTAAACGATAATTTTTCATACTTTCCAATCAATAGAATCGATCAATATGCGTTTTTATTGTCGACTCACTGATTATTAATGATTAAAATGGCATAGAAAAAATTTGATGATTTCTATTTTCTCGATTGCTTTCCGATCGAACTTTTTTCCTAGTTATTTTCGTTCGTACTTTGACCGCTTCAAGGTCAAAATTTAATGAAAGATCGCTCCGAGCACGACGGAGGAGAAGGTCACGGATATCGCAACGCGTGATTCTCTTTCCTGCTTTGAACACGTGCGTGAACTCGAGCGTAATAACAGTTCGAAAAACAAGAGATTTATTAGGGATAAATTCGAGATTCGGGAAAAGTTGAAAATCCCGATTTTTTCCTCAAGTCAAGGCATTCCGATTAGCATTGAATAAAATAGAAATTTATTTTTCATTTTAAAACACATGGCGATCTTGAGATCTGTCCGGATGGAAATATCCCGAGCAAACTTTTCTTTCTTCAAACCAAATACACCGTAAGAAGTTTTGAAAAATTTTGAGCTCTTCTCATCGACGAAGATGATGGATTTTTTAGACGGGACACGAATCGTGTACAGATCGAGCCGCCACGTGAACGAAGGCAATAAATGAAAATGTTAAAATTTAATCCATTAGGAAACGGACACCTGAATGGGCTGAGAAAATCGTAGAAAGTAGAAAAAACCCAGAGAATGGGAATGCCACATAAACGGGCAAACCGACAATTGAAAAATGAATTTTAATTCGTTCGTGTTTATCGATTCCTGTGAATGTCTAATTAAGGAAATAGAATGACACTTCGATTGTTAACTAATCACTGTGCTCGAAGGTCAAAACTTTACTGTCACGAGTTACTCACGATTGATCGGTCAAAGCTCGGCGTAGTAATTTTTTGAGGTTCAACATTTGTTCCACCACATGCGTAGCCTCGTGACCAACTTGACTCGCGAATCGCGACTAATTTTGTGTGTCCAGTTTGGCTCTCAGTGTTGCTTTAGAACATTTGCCACAAAAGTTAACCTCGTTACAAAAACATTTACCTTTATTTACATAACAAAAAAGGCTCGAGTTATCACCCGAAAAGCGAAAAATTTTAATTAAAAAATCCCATAAAATATTATTCCATTCAATTTTCATTAACTCAACGATTGTACTTGATCGTGCGTATCGACGGGAGAGACAAATACAAATGAATAAGAGATTGCTGTTCAAGAGCATGAATTTTTTTTTTTTTTTATAGTTGTTTTTTTTCAGTGACCCTTACGATACATTTAGAAAGTACATTTTTTGATAATTGCTTATAATTCAAGATGGAGTTTATTGCGATATCGAAGTTCGGAACGAAATTTTTTTTTTTCCAATCATTATTTTGAAAATAAATCCACTTTTTTCATATTTTATTTTTTTTTATTTTATAAATTGAAGTTTTTGTTACTGTATTTTTTCAGTATTGCATTTGCGATGCAATTTAAAAAAAAAAGTAAAAATAAAGTGTAAATTTTAATTTCAGGAAAAATAAGAGTCGAACAAACGCGCAATGACAGGGGTCTGAGGGGCACTCCTAGGGTTTCAGGTGCACCCACGACGATGATACAACGATCTAATATGTTCGGCGAGTTATTCGTACGCGTGAAAAAATAATAAAATTGCATGCCCGCGGATTAAGTGGGGAATTTTTCTGATACACAATATTGCGTTGGTTCTTTTCGGTTCGTTACTTTCCAAGAATGTTTGGCTCTTTACCTTTGTACACCAGAATCACCATTGCAACTGTCTCGGAATCACGTAAAACAACGTTTTATTCGCGTGTCGACGAGTACACACAACGTCTCGAACTGCAGTCTCGAGCTAGGCCGAGAGAAATCAATAGAGGCCCCTCGCGCGACTACCCCTGCAGCACTAACCCCTTACATATAAACACACACACGTGCGCAGAACCCAACGTTTTCGTGGCGGGAAAATTAAAGCGAAAAATATTCGCCCCGAACAATGCTGCCGTCTGGAGCCAACGAAACGAACCAATCCACCGACACATTGTAAACACCTTCTCGACTTTTGCCATATTTCATGCTGCAGACTTAAAGTTTTTTCTTCAATCATTTCCAAAAACATTACCCGCAATATTGAAAAAATATCATTAAATTCTGGACACTTATCGGAATACGAAAGATTTTTAATCGTGAATAAACAAGACGAATGTCGTTCTTGGTTTTATTTTTTTATGATGACACGAACATTTTTGGTTATTCGTGAGTTTTTCTATGGCAAACTCATTTAATGTCAAGATTAATTCTCATTAAGATCGATGACGTTGAAGTTTGAAAAAAATTCGTTTTTTCTTTGCCGAAGCTCGTTATTTTAATAAAGATTTTTTTTTCTTGGCCCCCAAAAAAATGTGCAGGCTCGAAAAATTTGGATCATTTTGAAAATAAAAAAATCGTCAGTAAAAAAAATATTTTTCGTTGCTTTCCAACGCTGCGAACTTCAAAGACATTCGAGATCGTTGATGGAAGTTTCTGCAGTCGGGATACGTCAAGCATGACCGTTTCGTTTTTTTTTTTTTTTTTTTTTTTTTTTTTTTTTTTTTTTTTTTTTTTTTTTTTTTTTTTTTTTTTTTTTTTTTTTTTGTCGTTTTATTATCGACGCGATCAAATGTCTGGATAATCGGTGAAACCATGCGGCGTTAATTTTCTTTGCTGCGGTCAAAGTCATTCGATTCTTAAGAGCGTGTATGTCGTGTGTGAATATTTATACGTGAAAGAAGTCGATGCAGCTGTGCGTCAAGTGCAACGACGCGGCCCATTTGCTGTATATATAGCAGAAGTTGGTTCATGCGAGCGATAGGACCGATAACGGTGTCAGTGGGACAATTCCAGCCCATGGAAACCGTAAAAATGATTTTAATCTGTTTCCTCCTACTCGCATATCGTTAATTCACAAAATAAAAAGAAAAAACACAACAACAATGAGGCACGTAAAAGCAGTGCAATCGCGACACGATATTTGTCGATTGCACCAAATCTTGGCCAGGGGGAATGATCGTTTACGTATCTTGGCACCATAGATTCCCCATAAACAAACAAGCATAACGAATCTTTGATAATTCGGCCAAGAAAATATTTAAACAATGAGGAGATTTTCGTTTTTCTTTCTCGGACAATTCCAAACAGGTGAACTTTAAAAAAAAAATTATAAATAATATTTAAATATTAAAAAAAATGATTAAATAATATTAAAAAAATATTTAAAAATATTAAAATAAAATTTAATAATATTCAAATTATTTATTATCCAATATTTGAAAAAAATTGAAAAAAAAACGATATTTTTAATAACTCAGTCAATTCTCACACTTGACACGGTGGAGGCATCAGTCCTGGAGGAGAACAATCATGTTGCAGTTTGCATCGTGGGAATGCAATGAAATTTAGTTTTTTCTTAAGCAGAGCTCGTCATTATTTTTCAATATTTCGTCCGGACGATAAAAAGATTCTCGGCATCCCAAATACTAAATCATCACGAAAAATGCGCATAATGTCGAAAATTCAATAAATAGTTAATGGAAAAAGCATTTTTCGTTGAATCTCAACGCCACAACATTCAGAGTCATAAGGAAACGTGACAATGTGAAAAAATAGAGAAAGTTTGAACTATTTGACATTTTTGTAGGATGAATCGAATAGCAGAAAAAAGTTCGTTCGATTTTGACAGATAAAACGGAATAATTGAACTAACGAGATTTAAATGAGCTCGACATTCCGAATGCAGTGATTATCACTTCGATTAGTCAATTCTCAATTAATCGAAATATTAATTCGCTATTATTTTGTCAACATTTGGTTATCGATGGGACGAGAGTCAAAAAAAAAAGAAGAAAATCAGTTTTCCGTTTAGCTCAGTTAGGATCGTGCCGAGTGCGATGATAACGGACGTCTCTTTGCACTTTGAACGAAAAAGCTGATGTTTTTCCCAGCGAATCAGAAGCAAAAATATGGAAGATAAACGCAGAACTGTTTATACACGTTCGATGAATAATATTCTTTTCAACTCGGAGATTATTATGGGTCACGTTCGTGAGGTTAGTTGACACTTTTTCCTCCTCACTTTTTTACACTTTTTTTCCTGCATAGCGGAAATATTTTAATCATGATCGAATAACAGAGAAATGACTCGATCCCCTTTGCAGAAGTTTCCGATTGCGTTGGTCAATTGCCGAATTTTGTTTTTTCTGATTCCCTCAGTGGCTCGATTTCGAAACAAAAAATAAAAGACAACAAAAAATTGGAATAATTTACAGCAAACGCTACGATTTTAAAAATATTGATTAAAAATAAATGGAATAAATAAATATTAAAACTATTTATTAAAAATAAATGAAATAAAATGAAAATGAAAACTATTTATTAAAAATAAATAAAATAATGAAGACGAGCGGTTTTTGTCTCCAGAAAAATCTATCGGCTCAAAAAATTTGGATCATTCGAAAAATTGAATAAATCGTCGATAAATATTTTTCGTTGCATTTAAACGTTGCAAACTTTAATATCATTGCTGTAAGAGGAAAATGCAATTATGCAAAGTCGATGTTTGCACGCGACGAGGAGAAAAATTTGAATAAAAAATATTAATATTCTTATCCGCGACTCTCGTATTCATCTCGATGATAAAAAGGATGGAGAATTGTTATTCAGAATGTGGCAAGATCTGATCGTCTCATTTCCGTGAACCTACGATTCAAAGTTCGTCGTCGTGAGAGGCTCGTGCATGAGCAAACATACGATCGAATGTTTTCACTTGTGTATACATCGAGCCTCGTTCCTATCGAGGACGATTTTGGTTGACACGTTATTTGTATTCGTATATAATAATCGATATTCGAAGATTCGAATTCTCTAAAGAAAATGCTGTTTCGTCATTTCTCTCGTCCGAGACCCAAGCAGCAAAATTTAAACGTGAGATTTTTCCTCGTTGAAAAAAATGACAGACAGAAAAAAACATTCTCGTTGGATATTTACGACGTTGAAGTTCGCGTCGTTGAAATGCAACAAAAACTGATTATTTTTTCAAGCAGATTGCGAAATTTGCGGAGAGTATTTATCAAAAATACTGGGACGGACATTTTGCCATTCAAAAGCTGACGTTACTAAAAAAATAGAAAAACTGAATTAATCATCAAAGCAATGATTGAAAAATAATTTTTTCGATGAATATTAATTTCTGTAGCTTCTTTACGAATTGCGTAATTTTTAAGACCCAAAAACATCGTGACGACAGTTCGGAATCGAAGGAATTGCTAAAAATTTTGTCAACTATCGAGCCATAACAATGCATCAATGAAAAAAAAGGGCTCGCGTTGACCGAAGTCAAAGTTGTTGATGCCTGGGGTGTCGCGTGTTCCCGTGCTGATCACGTGACGAATATCGAGCTATTGCGATCGTGACAGATAGCAGGATTATAGACGAACGTACGATTCGCGGTGACAAGAAAACATGGTATCTTCGTTGATAGGAGAGTAGAAAAAGAAACGAATATGAAAAATAAAATGACGTGACGACGAAGTTAAAGTTAGAAGCCAGAAAAGAAAATGGTCACGAAACCGCACGTACGTAAACGACGTTCCGAGCTGCTAAAAATGTGTAAGACACTCGGTCACGAACGAAGAGAATCAGGTATATTGTGACTAAAGAGAACGTCTCAAACAATGCACATGTTGCATCGAATTTTCTGGGCTCAGGGGGCGATAAAAGTTGGGGATGCCAATGACACTTTTTATTGTTTTCGCAATGAACCCTCTCCCCGAAAATCGATCTGTCAATATTACGATTCGCTCTTCATGGCTTAAAATGATAGCCCCGAATCTTTGACCTTCAAAATTCTGCTCACGTTCCAGAATTTTTTATTTTTTCTCGAAAATATTCGAATTGGATCGCGATGAAAGACGAATGTGTGGCGAACACCATAAATATCGTGGAAACGAATTCCTGCGAATTCGCGATAAAGACAAAAACTCGAGTATTCCGGATTATTATTACGATTCGAGATTTTGATAGACACTTTTCATTACGATTAAGTCCACGTACTCGGGAGAGATCCCGTGGATTGAATTTGTGAGGGACATAAATTTACTTTCTGTCAATAACTTCGCGCCAAATGTTTAGACACAAAAATCCGAGATTTAATAAGCGAGGCCAAAAAAAAATGTGATAAAAAATTGGAATTACTTGATAATGAGCGAAAATTTGGCATAAAAAAAGATTTGCCAATGTGTATGGGCAGTGCTTGACTGCTTCGTGTTTATAATACACGCGAAACAACTCTACGACCTTTCGATACGATGATAAGTCGATTTGTTAGACACTGTATTTTCCGTAAGAATTGTACCGTTTTCCGTCACCAGAGGAAAACGTGCAATTGAGCAGTAATCGAAAAAAGCGAACGTCGTGCTAATTACGACAAAGTTTTTGAGATTAAATATTTTGATAAATACCTGCGAGAAAAAAGTAAATTTGCTGGGAGTAGAATTGAACGATGAGCTTGTATTAGAATATCTCGGGCGGAACAAACACTCTCTGAAGAAAATCCTTCACGAACGATGCTCGAGTACGAAAATAAATTCGAGTACAGTGGCCTCGATTAATGTTTAGGAGTCGTACGTAAGGCGAAAAACCGTTATTGTTCAACGGTATAACGCGAGGATGATGGAGGATTGTATTTTATTTATTTTTCGATCACGAATACACGGTATTCAAAACACGAAACATTTCCGATTTTGTTTTCAATTTTTTCTGTATTTTGAAGTACAAAAGAAAAGTGTACACGTAACGCGAATGCAGTTGCGATAATAATTATGAAGGAACCGCGAGCGACGCGTTGTGCTAATCGTAATTCGGGAGCGCGCGGTTCACTCACGTCCGCTGTGGACAAACGCTATTTTGTCACTGTCCTGTAAGCGTAAGAGCGTACCACGCGTTTAGCACTTTGTCTGTCCTTGTTATTATTATTCTTTCTCTGTTTTATAACCGCCGGCTCGAAATCACGCCACCCGGTCTTCTCGTTGATCTTAGCGTTTATTGGCTACGTCAGCCGGTCAAACTCCCTAACTCCTTCCCCCACTCCCCGTCTCTGCCGCGACGCCCCCCACTCTTGTACCACGTAGCTCGCGGGCTTTCGCCGTGTGGTGTGGTGGGTTCATTGCGAGTAAAGCCTCGCAGTGACTACCTTGACTCGACTCACTCGCCTGGATTAGTCACTACAGCAATCTCGTTTTTTCCTCGAGACGGTGCTGACGTGAAGTTTCCCCGTGATTCTTGGAGCAAATTCGCACTTTGGATTTTCTTTTGATCTCTCGTTGATAGATAAATGTATGAGGAAATATTTCGAAGCGCGCATTTCGACAAGATTTCTTATCTCACACGAGGAAAACTCGGAATAATACTTTTTGTTTTAGTTATGAATATGTTGCGCGGTAGCGGCCCGACGCCAAGTCGAAATCGAAAAATTTTCAATAAAAAAAAAAACACGTAGCGCGGGCCCTACAGTTTTGTTATTACGGCACAGAAATTCCAATCGTCCTCACGGAGAAACGGGTTGAGGTAAAAAATTTCATATTAGATTCAAATTTTCTATGATTTTTTATCTTCCGAACGGTCCTCCTCGTTCGAAGAGAATCCGTTGAGCCGATCAAAAGAAATCTAACTTTTAACATTTTGGTTGCGCGTTCCTAAAACTTTTCTGTTTCTCGGAATTTCTTGGAATCGGAAGAGCGCAGACCGCGGTTGTTGACGTCTGGACATACGTCCTGTGCGAGACTGGTGAATATTTCCTGCCTGTGACGTCACCCACTCCACTGAACGCGGCGTACACCCACTCACCGCGCGCTATGGAGCGAGAGAGACAGACTATCGTGGCTGTCCCTTTCGCTCTGCCGCGTCGGCACCCCGTGGCATCTCTCTCCCTCTAGTCCTGTGCCGCCTAACTCTGTCCCTCTCCCTCTACCGCTTTTCCACCTCATGTTCTTTTTCGTATATCCTTTGAAAAAATCTCTCGAGAAAATCACTTTGCAAAAGTAAACAAAAGAACGCCAAGTATTTCCGATTTACCTTTACAAAGTGAAGCATTCCCTTTTAAACGAATGAGATTTTATGAATCTTTTTCTGCTGGCATTTACTTTGAATATATTATTATCAATATGCATCGAACAGAATGGAGTAAATTTATTCATTTCGTGTAAATCGCTTGTTTCGTTTGCGTTCTACGCGTGTCCGTTCGGTTTGTTTACATTCTCGGAAGTCCCGCGGGAGCAGCGCGATCGTGCGGCGAGCCGGTAGCCGCGGTAGCTTATCAGTATATATATTCAGTCCAACGCCGGCCCGCGTGAAGAGCATCATTTGTTCATCGGTTGGCTAGCTCGACGCGGTACTTTATCGTTCGTCGATGTGCAGCTGCTGTTTGAACGTAGTAATTAAAGTGAGACGAATTCTATTTGGCCTTGAGCGAATAAAGCAGTGAACTGAATGGTTCGTCAGATCTTTCAGGTGGGATGTCCGGAGATGTACGAGGAGCATTTTAGAGGACAACAGGACAAAACGGGGTGGCAAACCAAAACATTTTTGAAATTCTATCTATCCGATAAAAGAAGAAAATTTTGAAAATACAAAATTCTTCAGGATAAGGGGTGTTCGACCGTTTAGCGGGGAAAAATTAGGCAGCAAATTGAAATCGTCAATCTCCGAATTAGTTTATGATAAAGTTTGTCCATCTGTATCTCGAAAATAACAGAAATGAAATGCACTTGTCAACAAACAAACAAAATCTACGCGCATGCGTGGTGATCAATACGCAGGGTGTGTCAGCGCACTGCAATGGTTACGTGTCGTCTGGCAACTCGCGAAGGTTATGGAGCAATGAGTCACTAGAGAAATCGATAAAAATAACGCAACTCCAAATTTTCAAGTGCTCTTTGGCTTCAATCTCTAAAGTTTGGAAAAAAACCGTGAAGAAATCAAAAGTTGGTTGAAAAAAATGCCAGGAATTCCGATGGATGAGAGCAACGGTGGACTAGCGAAATTGCAAACGGATAATAGTGGGAATATTCGTAACGACGGAGAGGAGCATGATGATGAGCGACGGGAGAGGCCCGAGCCGGAAACGCGGGAACTTACGGTAACGGACAGACTGAACAAAAGATTGCTCGAGTCGTTGTTGCAACGAATGAATAAATCGTCAGGTGAATTTGATAAGTTTATGGAAAGGGAAGAAGACGGAGAAGATTCCGAAGGAGAGTGCAGTGAATTTTGAAAATCTCTGAAAACGATTAAACGCGAAAGTTCATCGAATTTTTAACATTTCGAGGTTATGTGACTGGTACTGAGAAAATACAAAATCGTAGCAATGCAGCAGCATCAAGTGACAAGCGACGGAAAGTGAAGCTCAGAAATTTTCTCTCAAAACTCGTAACCAAAGCAGAATTCCAACTTTTGAATCGCGATGGAACTTTCCGACGATGAGCACGACAGAGTTCTAAATAATTTCGATTCCGACAACGACGGTGGAGATCGTGCTGACGAAGCTGAGGAAGAACCATCCGGCGAAAAGAACGGTGGCGAGGAGGATGAAGAGACGAAAAGACGAGTTGATCCTTCGACGTCGCGGAAGAGGATCGTTAGGAATCCGGTGCCTAAGTTGGACGCGGAGCGGCTTCAAGGACCCAAAGGTATTCAAACGATCGAAAAATCCTTCGAAGGTTTCAAGTTTCATGGGAAAGGTCACGAGAGGAGTGATTTGAATACCGTCATGAAAAGATTAGAATATTGGGCGCACAGACTCTTTCCAAAATATGGTTTCGACGATTTTATCGAAAAAATGGAAACCCTCGGCAACAAAAAAAATATCCAAGTTTTAGTCAAGAAATACCGGCTCGGTATGCTGGAAACTATTGAAAGACGCGACACAGCAAACGGCGAAGAAGTCGAGCGTGGAGAAAGGGAAGAAGAATACGCCGAAGCCAGACCCATTGACGAGTTTGATCAATTGATTGCCGAGCAGATAGAGAAACAGCGAGAACCAGTTGTCAAATCTCCTGCCGTACAAACTCCGTCTCAAGGGAACGTCCTCGGCTCGGCAAGTTCCATCAAACCGTCCGAACTCAGCGACGAAATTAAGGCGCGAATCGAAACCAACAGAAAACTCGCTTTCGAGAGAAAAATGGCACGGATTAAGCGGCAGGAGGAAGAGCGAGAGAAAGAAAAATTGGAAAAAGCGAGAAAAAGTTCTCAAATGGCCAAAATTCAGGAACAAATTCGCCAGCAAGTCCCGCCTCATGACAACGCGAATATCTCAGAGTTATTGAACGAGACGCCAACAACTACCGAAAGTTTAGCCGAAAGTTGGCCAACAAACGATGAAATTGAAGTCGATACAGAAATTCCCAGGACCCAGGATATGGAAAAACCAAAACGGCCAAAGTTCAAAGATTCTCCTCCTCGTTCCGATCCTCGATCCTCCACATCTATGCCCATGAAAAGAAAGGAGCCGTTCGAATTAAAGTTGATCACTTTTGACCGAGCTGATGGAGCGTCGAGCATGCCATTAGGCTCCGAAGCCCGTCTGATGGAAAAAACTCCCGAAGGAATTGAAGAACGACTAAACCATACTTTACCAGAGCCGGTGGACGTTATGGAGGTTTCCGAGGCAACAGAGACTCCCAAGTCCCCCGACAAGCCTTGGGTGAATAATGCGATGAGAGAGAAAGAAAACAGAAGAGAAATTGCAATGGAACCAGAAAAGATGCTAACGGAGGAAGAATTGATGAGAGAGATTGACAACGCCATGGAAGAAATCATCAATAACAGAAGCATCGTGTTGTAAAGAGCCGAGATGAACAATCGAATTCGATAACCATGGGATATGTTGCGAAGAAAACTCGAGAAGAAACGAAAAAGCCGGAGAACGTTGATCTGTCCGACGCTAAATCGTTCACAGTGCCAAGAAATACTGAGCTCGAAATTCCAAACGGAATTAAAGAAAATACCATGAAAATTTTACTTCGTTGTAGAAATTGAAACTGTTATTAGCTCGTGCATTCGTTATATTTATTTTAAAAAAACGTATTTTCTCGTCAAAAGGGTTGTCCGATGGGAAACTTTGAAACTCATTCACAGGAGTGAAAAATTTTATATAAAATTTCTTTTTAATGATAAATAAATGACCATTTTTCACATATCAGTGTTTATGTTTTACGTTTTTGTGTGCTAATATACAGGACATTGTTGCCTCTGATGAAAGCATCTCCGTATTTATCCTTCAGCTGGCCGTTGACGTATTCTTCGGTCTGCTCCAGTGCTATGTTCATGTAACCGTCCAGACAGGCTAAAACCCCTGGAAAAAATGTTAATTCGTATTTTTTTTAAGAAATTTTCTTAATTAATGGCTAAGACGGTTGGTTTTCCATGCTCATGGTGAAGAGTCGATTTATACACGATTAGGGATCATTTACGAGAGACCGATCGGTTGCTGATCGATAAAGATTGCGTTGCGATGTTTTATTTGGACAGGCATTCATATTTTTAGCGCAATATCAATTTAAACTTGATAATTCAACTTATCCTTTACGCCTAAAGAACTAGAATACGCGAGAAACCGGCGAATCTGGTTTTTGGTTGACAGAGCCCGATTGAAATGTTTAAATTCATGAATGGAAAAAAAAGCTCTATGCTGACCTCTCCAATTTTTAGGTTAATTATGGAAGATTTACGAACCTCTGTAATCGACGCCGCTGTTGAGCTTGACAACGACGGGTCGGCCGTGAATTTGTGCAATAAATTGCGACAATGCTTCTTTACGACTCATCTGAATAATTGGGAATGATTAAATTTATGGTAAATTAAGTGAGCGACGACCGGCGTCGGTGTTTGTAGGTTATTCTGATATAGTCGTATGTATCGGTAACACATACATCTGTTTATAAATTTTTGAAGCAATCGTAGAAAAAAAAAGATTTGTGGGAAAATCCTATAAATTCGGAAAACGAACCTTCCGGCCGGTTGCTTTTCTCTTTTGTTAGTTCAAAAACACAATAGCCTGGAACAGTCACAACTGGTTTGAGATTCGAGGGGACAGTAGCGCCACGGCGCAAACGTCGCAGCAAAAACACTTGTCGGGTTTCCAGAATCATGTGATTTCGGCAGTGTCAGTCGTTGAAACAATAATTAGTATTTTTTTCTTGGCCCAACTTTTTTCTTTGACAAACTAAAAATGGGTAAACGCGCTTGTGGCTTCGTTATATTTCGCCGCATTCAAGGACATATTCAATATTTGTTAATACAAACGTCTTATGGGAGTCATCATTGGACACCACCAAAAGGTTACGAGAAATAAAATTAATTTTTGGTTGTTCGGACTTTATTATTCATATCAATCTGGAAATACAAGATTGAGTGACGATTACAAAAAAATTCCATTTTTATTGACGTCAATGCTTCCAGTGTGTGTCGCTGTAATCGTTCCAATCATTTACGAATCTAACCTCGAAAATCAAATAATGATCGCCCAACTTCTTTCCAAATTTCCTATTTTTTTCCCAAAGCCATGAAATTTATTTCATCAATTGGCAAAAAACAATTGATATAATTACACCGAATCAAAAATCCTCTCAGGACACGTCGATCCCGGTGAATCGGACATGGTAACGGCGCTTCGGGAAACCGAGGAAGAGGCAGGGTTCGTGAAAGATGATTTGAGAGTATTTGAAGACGCTAAACAAGAGCTCGTCTACAATGTCAATGGGAAACCCAAAACTGTTATTTATTGGCTTGCTGAATTGATTAAAAAAGAAAAAGATGCCAGGCTGTCCAACGAACATCAAGACTTCAAGTGGTTGGGTATCGAGGACGCTTGCAGAATATCCGGATACGAAGAAATGGCACGAACATTACGATATTTCGACCAATACATCACAACGAAAAATTTGTAATAATTGTTACCCTTTCCTCCGTTATTATTTTCTTAGTCCAGATTTTTCTTTGTCGATAAATTGTTCCTTTTCCTCGAATTATTCATTGCAGTGATATTTTCGTTCTAACCAAACACTTTTGGGGAATATAAGCGAGAAAAAAAACAAAAAAGACTGTCATTTTCCTACATACCTATTTCTCGATAATTCTGAACGAAATGGCAACACTTTGAATGTCAAAGGGGTAAAAGGTTATTTCGTGAAAATAAAATATTGTCCGCGAACGAATATAAGTTAAAATTCGAATAAGTATACAAATGTCTACCGTTATTGACCAAAACAAACCCAATGTCGTAGTGAAAGGTGAAAGTCACCGGATCAATTGATAGAGAAAGAAAAACAAAGGAAAGTTCGTAAAATTTAAAGACCAATTGAATCGTTACAAAACTCTAGTGTCCTTGTTGCGTGTAGATGTCACTGAAACGCGTGTGCAGTGCTGCCGCGAGTGGACGTTTATCGGAAGCATCAGGGAGAAATGGTGCGGAGCGCATGCGCGGGGATGGAACTGACGCAGAGCCGTAGGTACGTCAGCTGTTTTGTCCGTGGTCCATATAGATATCGAGCGTTGGTGTTTGTTGATGGTGTCGTGAGGATTGCTGCGCGTCTGTGCTTTAGGTCCCTCTCTCTTTCTGCTCAGTTTCGTCGCCTTTCCTTTGTTTGTGATATCGTAGTGATCGAATTGGGAAAACAAGAAGAAATAAGTGTGGAAAGCATCAAATTGAGAAGGTTGGAAAGGTTTAGTGAGCAACGGTGTGCGACGAGATATTGAGAATTGCCAAGAGTTCGAGGGCACGGAACACGATTGAAATATACATATATATTGAATATACACGTACAGCTCGTCGTTTCACGAGAGAACGCTTTATGCTCGTGTAACGTGTGCGTTGCTGTCGCGAGCTTGCTAGTGACACAGCGAGAGCGAGCAAGACGGATATTCCGACTGTATCGCAAGAGAATAAAGAGACAGAAGTCAGAAGCGTGTGAGAGAGAGAGAAAAAGAGAGAAGGGAAAAAAGGTCGGGAACGCAGAGAGACCCGTTGTGTCGTGAGGTGATCGTGTGAATAGGCATCCAATTCTGTGTTTTCCCATCGCTCAATCCGTTATTTTTGGTTAATTATTATTTTCTACTACGCACGCACTGTTTCAGTGTGGAAAACGCAAACATCGCGATATTGCGTTGGAAAATACGTAAATATATCCTCGCCTCTACGACCGATAATTCGTACTTTCGAGTGTTAGTGCCTGTGTTTCTGTGACATTTCTGTGTGCTTTTCCGTTCGGAAATTTGTGAGCGAAATATAAAGAAGTTACATTTTGAGTCAAACCATGGCACAACCAACGAGCAGCGCTCTCAGGGCTCTCGCCCTCGAATACAAAAGTCTACAGGAAGAACCCGTCGAAGGCTTTCGCGTTAAACTCGTCAACGAGGACAACATGTTTGAGTGGGAAGTCGCAATCTTTGGGCCTCCCGATACTCTTTATCAGGGAGGATATTTCAAGGTTAGTTCCTTTTTACTAACCCTTTTATTCTCCCTCCCTCTCTCTCTTACTTTCGTATCCAGTATTTGTAAATATTCTTCTACACTTTTCATTATTTCACCAAACATAACTCCCCCCTCCACTTTTTCATACGTTTATTCGTCCATGCATACGCATGCAGTTTTTAACCTTTTTTCGCGCTGTCTTTCCGAGAGAATCGATTCGTGTGCACTATTATTTTCATTCCTCCGAATCAAACGGACTCGCACAGTTTCAGCGGGAACTCGCCAATGGATTGGATTCCTCACTATTCATGTGACCTTGTTATTATCATTGTTATTATTTTTTCTCAATTCCCATCATTCTTCCTCGTATTCCTTAATCGTTCGCCGCATAAATTACAAAAAATATGAAAATATCTTTACGTTTAAAAAAAAATCGCCGTTTATTTAGTTTTCTCGAAATCTAATAAGTTTTTGATAAATTATTCGAGGCCCCAAAAAACACGAGGTTTTCGAGAATTTACGAAATGTCAGAAAAAATAGAGTCGCTTTATGATTTGTGGGATTCGCGCGTCTTGTTTATTTTCTTCGAGTTATTGAACAACACTTTCTATCATGAATAAGTGAAACTTTGAGGCCTCGGACTTGAACTACCGCTCAAGCACAACGAGTGTTTATATATTTACGAAAATAAATGTAACGCGCTTGGTTCGTGGCGAGTTGTCCAACTATCGCCACGCGAAAGACTCGACGCATGTCACCATTGTCAAAACATTCTCTCCTTGGCCGATTGACAAAGAAAAATAATCTTTCCACTCGTTGCCCAGTTTCGAAAATCTCAGGCAAATTAAATCGACGTAAATTTTTTAACCTTGTTCTCGTATTTGGCATTGTTGGCTGTTTCGAGGTCAGCTGATCTCGGAAGGCAACAACGTGTTTCGACTTTCCTCATTCTCGGAATAGTCAATTCTTATTAGTTTCTTTATTTCGAAGACGAACATTCGGAAATTTCATTATCGCGATTTAATCACCGAACAAAAGAGAATCATTCATTGAGCAACGCAAATAAATAAATTATCGATAACTAAAATCGTAATATTTCATCCTCAGCTCGACAAAAAAAAATCGACGTTGATTCCGTGATGAAAAAAACTGAAAAAATATTTTTCGAAGAGCCGATACATACACTTACATATTTTTAGGTTATTTCTCGCTACTTTCAACAACTCGACGCGCCACGAATAATCACGAAACGTTCCTCGACCAAATTGAACGCAAATTTTGATACAAAGTCTCGTAAAAAATACGAGCGACGACTCAATAGTTGAAATAATTTTATCTCCTTTTACGTCGAGTTCAATTAACTCGAAATATTATAAAATGAGCTCTGTCTCGATTAATTGCTCTCATTAAATCTTTTCTCGTCTCGTCACCCAAATTTTCAAGTCCTATTTTTCGCTGGTGGTCTTTTCAATTAGTTAATGTACTTTTTATTGTTTTTTTTTTATGTTCGAAAAATTTTGTAACATTTGATAAAAACTACTCGAAAAGGATGAAACAATTTTTGGAATTTTCATAAAAATATGAAATTTTGGAACTCTCTATCTTGTCTGGGGTCTCTCAGACCCTGCCCATACCGGATGGGTCAAAAAATGGAATAGGAAAATTGTATTTTTGCACGTGAATGCCTGCAATGCATCGTAACGAGTTTTCATCACTGAACATTTTCTCTGCAGACGAGTGTCCGGTTACGTATATAGAGTGAGTTACTGGCTCTATAAAGCAAAAGTTCTAAAAGTAGTTTATTCCACCCACCAGAGCCAACAGATGCACAGTTATAAACGGTGTATTAATTTGACGTCACAACGAGACCTCCGCCGAAGCTAGACACTTCGATATACATTTACATTTACACGTCAGTGAAGATTTCTTGTGTTTAAATGCAAAGAGAAAAATGGGACGATGTTGAAATTCGTATCGTTGAAATGCAACGAAAAGTGTTTATTTTTTCAAGCAGAGTGCGAAATTTTGGGAAAGTTTTTGTCAAAAATTGAGGAGCAGACTTTTCAGCCATTCGGAAATTTAATTTATTTAAAAAAAAAATGGAAAAAGTCGATAAATTATCGAAATTATGATTGAAAAATAAATTTTTCGTTTTTTTTCCAATGATGCAAACTTCAGTATGGTAAAAAGGGTTAAAAATAAAAATCATAGTTCACGTTCGAAGAAAAATAAAAAAAAACACGCTATATTTTTTATTATTCATTTTATTATTTTATTATTTTATGAAGGAAAAAAGTCGATATTTCGTTGCATAAAATTATTCTTCGATCCAAGTTTTGTCAGTTTCTTTCGAGGCCTAAAGAGGGAAAAAAAATTTCAAGCTTTTTTGACAAAATTTGGGTTTTTAGTGTGAGCAGCTCACGGATTGGAAAAATTGGTTTAAAGCATGAAAAATAATTGACCAATGTTTCGTACACGTCGATGCATTCGTTTTGTCACGATATTGTGTCATTAGATCGCTTGGCTCGATGAATAAGAAGTCTCTATCAACGCTGAGAAAAAAGAAGCGGAGTTTCGCGTAGGGAAAAAAAATGACGAGGAAAAAAAAAAAGATGGAAGTTCGTAACCATATCGACCCACGTGGTGGGCGCACATGAGTCTAGTGGACATTTAAACTCTATTTTTATCGCGAATGTGTTTCGTGTCGTATCGAAAGTGTGGACGAGTGGGACAAAGAGGAGCGAACGTGGAGGAGAGAGGGAGACGAGAACGCGCGATGTCGGGGCCATCGATGATAAATTGTGTGTTGCCGAGAATGCACGAACTCGGAGAGGCGCTCCAAGCACGAGAAACACACCGCCGCGCTTTCTAAACCACTCTCCTGTTCGCCTGCTCTCCGCCTCTGACTCTCGCTTTTTTCTCCCTTTATTTTATTCCATATCGCTCATTCATTTCTCTTTTATTTATTGCCACGAAACTGCTCCGACGCGAGACCCTCCCAACATTTAATTTACGTAATTTAGTAAATTTTGGGCATCCATTGTAAGCGGATTAGCAAAATGGCGATTGGCACTTGGTAATCCAATCGGTACGATCTCTCCGATCCTTTCAATTTTATATCCGAGTAGGACGCCATAGTTTTTATTTTTTTAACGCAACGGACCATCAGTCAAGAATAACGAAAGAATAATTCAGTCGTTCCGTCGATTACTTTTAAATGGTTGACGATGTCGAAGTTCGCATCGTTGAAATGCAACGAAAACTCATTATTTTTCCAATCAGAGTGCGAAATTTTCGGAAAGTATTAGTCAAAATTAGTGGAGCAGACTTTTTTGCCATCCGAAAGCGAAATTTACTAAAAAAAATGGAAAAATTTGATCAATTATCAAATTAATGATTGAATAATACAATTTTTCGTTTTTTTTTCCTCCATTTTTTTCATCCTTTTTCATTTTAATCGTGCTCCTTCATTTATAATGTTTGAAGAATTAATTAAGATTGTGGTTGTTTGAAATTTATCATTTCGATCGGGCCGTGCAGACTTTATGAACGTATCAAAGGTGTAAAATCATGAACGCTGTAATCTCTTGCTCCCCTTCTCTCTCGGACTCTCCGACTCTCTCCCTTTCTCTCGTTGGGTCATCGTAACTTGTTTGAGAGCAAGATCGTTCATCGAGATCGAAGCTGTGCTGAACTCGACGGCAGTGCTCAGACGAACCCCCACCCTCTGGCACATCGCGAAATCTTCCCACAGACTTACTGAATGCTGAAACCGTAGCCTGAATTTCTCTGCAACCGAGAGAGAGAGAGAGAGAGAGAGAGAGAGAGAGACGTGGTTGCATTTCGCCGCCCGCACTATTCAGAATTTCCATAGCGCTCTCGTTGCCTCTCTCTTGCCCTATTCTTGTCCAGATTCTAGCAAAGATAGGGCGCTATGCCACATCCACCGTAACCTCGATTCCCACCAGCATCTCACGGATTCCCGAAACGAACTATTTATTTATTTTTCATCTTGATCCAGGGCCATCAAAATTATTATTTACGTTTGTTCGATTTTTCGTCGTCGTGACAAAGCTCATGAATAAGAAGCGGAAAAAATTGAATAAATCATACATTTTTACTTGAGATTTACGGAAATACGTGCAAATGTGCGCGAATTTTTTTTTTTTTCGTCACTATTACCAAGGCCTATTTTTCCATTTATTTTCCTTTCTAATAAAACAACTGGAGAGGCTGCAAATTGTATGAAAATTACCCAATGAAAAGCCCCATTAACTTTGCTACAAAAAGCAGCCTGGATTTTTACTTTCCCACTGAGTTCGATTTGATATTTTTTAAGATTAAGGAGGTTCGCTACATACGACATAACGATAAGAATTTAATAAAAATTGGCGACAATATTCTTTAGCATCAAATACGATGACACAAATTTTTTTATATTTTTCGTTCACATAGTTGTCGAATAATTTGAGTTTACAATATGCAAGAGATATACCTATATATATCTGAATCCTGTGCTTATGCATGGAAACTCTAGTGTTCAAAAACTCGAAAAGTATGTAGAAGAAAAATCTCAAAAAATTGGTCTATTCATATTTAATACCAAAAAGTATGTTCGCCAAATTTCATGAAATTCTAAAGAAAATTGACTATAATTTTTCATCGTCGAATAAATCTCGTCGAGATAGCTCCATTTTTTGAATAACTCGGAAATTGACCAGCTAATGAAAATCGTTTTTTTTTTAATTATTTAATTTCCATCTATACTAACTATAGTAGCGATCTCTGTGTGCGTGCGCATAATCCAACGGTTGAGTTTGTACTCTTTCTACCCTACAACGTCAAATATGAATTTACACGCCGCAGATCGAATATTGCGAAACTATTCCGGGGACTGATTCACTCACCATTCATTGTATAACGAGTTGACGGTCTGGAACATGCCGTAACGATGTCTCTCCAAACTCGTAAAAATTCACGGGTTCGAGGGCTCAATATAATAACACGACTAGCCAGAAAAAATTCTATTTTGGGGCCTGGGAGAATGAAAAATATCAAACGCCACTGAAAACATCGTTTTATCAAATTTTAGTAAAAAAAAAAAAAAAAAAAAAAAAAAAAAAAAAAAAAAAAAAAAAAAAAAAAAAAAAAAAAAATAAAAATCAAAAAATATTTTAAAATTTATAGAAATTTTTTTTT
>JAPYYS010001580.1:0-17457 GCA_030522525.1 Campopleginae sp. 14b
AAAAAAAAAAAAAAAAAAAAAAAAAAAACAAACAAACAAACAAAATGAATTGTCAACGTGTGTGCGTCTCTTAACAAAGTTCCAATTTGAGGATGAATTACTCGAGTTTTGAAACTCCACAAACAGATCAAGTCCGCAACGTTGGAATCCAACGAAAAATATTTATTTTTATTGATTATTTGTTTGATTTTGAAAAACGTCCTAATTTTTCGGGCTGATATATTTTTCGGGCTCCGCAAAATCGAACGTTTGATCATCACAATCAAATTCTGCATTTAAATAATAAGCATCGCCAAAGAAAAAATAAAATTTCATTGTATTCGTCGGATGCGAACTTCAATGTCATATAAATACGATGTTGAAGTCTGCAACGTTGAAATCCAACGAGAAATATTTATTTTTATTGATGATTTGTTTAATTTTCAAAATGATGCTCATTTTTCCAGCTGATATATTTTTTGGGTCCGGAAAATCGATCGTTTTATCATCCCAATTAAATTCTGCATTTGGATATTAAGCTTGACCACAGACAAAAAGGAATTTCGTTGCATTCCACCGTTGCTAACTTCAACGTCATACAGTATTATAATTTTTTATTTTTTTTTCGGCGTTTCATATATTATGCGAAAAACAAATAATGAAAATCACGCAATTAACACACGTTTTTATAAAAAGATTCGAAGCATTGTATACGCGAAATTTTCCAGCCATTTACAAACATTTTTGCATGGAGAAATTTCCGAAAAAAAAAATTAACTCCGGATTGAATTCCTTCAAACGCGTACTCCATTTTTTTCATTTCAATGAATTGATTTTCTGCCGTCAACATTTTTTTTAAACAGTCGAATGTCGTCAATTTCTTTTTTTTTCCATAAATGTACCGGCATCGATGTTTTTGTGATCCATACTTGAAAAAATACTCGGAGTTTTAATTAGTCATCCAAAAAGTTAATGAATCAATTTATTTAATTATTTATTATTAATTATCCATTATTAATTAATCAATTTAATTAATTAATTATTCATTGATAATGAATATTTTATTTTTTTAAATAAAAATAATTTAAAAAAGAAAATGAATTAATTCATTCAATTGATTAATTAAATTAGTATTTTTTAAAAAATTTGTTCTATTGGAGCCTCAATCTGATTTTGGCAGGTGCTCTCCGATCGATTCCGTCATTAGATATTATAGATACCGTACCTGTATATTATTGATTGATTATGAGTATATTATCGTTGCATTACATCAATGCTCGTTCGAATCGTTCAGCAAAGAAATTATAAGATTATATCAATGACGAATACGAAGCTATTCGTAATTATTATGGAATTATTTACAAGATTATACATCGTCGTGCGTGTACGTTAAATGTGCCTGTAAATATGTAAATAATTTTCATTGTTATTAAAATAATTTACGATTAATTCTCAAACGAATTATTGAATAACCAAAAAAAAAAAGAAACGAAACAAATTGAAGGGAAACATCAGAAGAGACTGTGACGTAGGTGAGTCATTGTTTAATCGAATGCCCTGAAAGCGTGTTCAATTAAATATTATCAATTTATTTTACTACCAATCTCGAAATATCCAGAAATTTTTTTTTCAATTATCTAATAACGAAAAGTTGAAAACATTGGACAATATTTTTTTTTCTTAATTATGAACTCGAGAGAATGTTGGAAATTAAATTTCATTATCGAAATTCAATTTTAACAAACAGCGTAAAGTTTTTTCGGGTTTATCTGTTTCATTTTCGATTCGAGTGAAGAATTTGATTCAAATGATCAGTTTTTGCCGCCACTACTGTGGCGCTATTCATTGTCTAATGCAAACTATAGTCTCGTGAATTCCAAACGGCGCTAAATAACGCGCAAACGGTATAAAAACTGTCAAGACAGTAAAACGGTTCGAAAAACTTTAGTGACGATTACGAAAACGAATAAAAAACTAAATGTGAGTATCCAGGAAAACAAAACCACCAATTCGCTAAATTTTTCATCACCGCTAACTGAGTAAATTCCGAGCACGGATGAAAGAACTTGTGAACACATAACCTCAAAATCTTTTCCCAAAATTTTTAAGTTAACTCTCCGAAGATTTACTTGTGTCACTTTTTCGGGCATCTATTTCATGAGTCGAATTTTAGATCGTGCAATGGAACCCATGGCTCTGGGATCACCTGTCGGCAGTCCGGCACAGACTCCAGGCACCCCAGGAAGCAACTCGGCATTCCTGCCTAGTTATCTTCTCGGCGACTCGTCTACAGTAAGTTTTCACGTGTCAAAATATTTTCTCTTCATTCTCAACATTTTTTAATCAACTATTCGATTACTTAATAAGATATTTTTGCCGTAAACGACGCCAAAAAATGAAATTGAGACTGTTTGGAGCGTCGAATACATTGCTTAGGTATGTCATTGAATATTATTTTGGTTCATCACAGAAAACGAGTTCTCATTCACTCAGCATTTTTTTTTCTGAGTACTTTGAGAAAACAACTCCATATCAACATTCAAACTGCTTTATAAAGCCGCAAAGAATGCTGGTCAGGGAATAAATATGAATATGGACAAAAAGTCATGATTCATGGACATTGACGCACACTTCACAAAAAATTTAGACAGAACTGTAATTTTCGAATGCAGGCAGGAGCTAAGCATCAAAAACATGAAAATTAATTAATAGGAATTCTGTTGCAACGGTGAGATGGAATGAAATTCTATTTTAAATCCTATTAATTAATTTTTAATAAATTCTATTATTAGCTCGAGAAACTGGGAAGATTTTGAAAATTAATCAAATCATCAATAAAAATAAATGTTTTTCGTTGGATTCCAATGTTGCAGACTTCAATATCGTATTTATATGACATTGAAGTTTGCATCCGTGGAATGCAACGAAATTCTATTTTTTCTTTGCCGATGCTTATTATTTAAATGCAGAATTTGATTGGGGTAATAAAACGATCGATTTTGCGGAACCCAAAAAATATATCAGCTCGAAAAATTAGGACGTTTCTGAAAATCAAACGAATAATCAATAAAAATACATATTGCTCGTTGGATTGCAACGTTACGTAGTTGATCTGTTTGTAGAGTTTCAAAACTCGAGTAATTCATTCTCAAATTGAAACTTTGTGAAGAGACGCACACACGTTGACAATTCATTTTGTTTTTTTTGTTTTTCGTTGGATTTATTTAATAGGATTAAACTGCTATTCACGGCCTTATGATAATGATGTAACGGGTTCACTGGCTGATTCTGAATGTTGTCTCAAATTGCAGCCGGCGCGATTAGGAATGATACCAGAATCCCAGAGATATCAAAACACAGGTAGCACAAGTGGAAACATGCAGTCGCCATTATCGAACTACGGGACGCCGGATTATCGTCACAATCGTCAAAAAGCGATGTTCGGAAATGCGACGAGTCCAAGCGGTGGTCAAATGAGTGCAGACAGTCATGCGGGCGGTCCTCCGACCCGAGGGTTGTTCGACGCGGTGGAAATAACTGCTGCGAGTCCCGCGAGTTACGGATCTCCGAGTAACCGGAGCATCGTCAACCCTCACAATCAATCGACTCGATTATTGCCAAACAATGCGAATAATTCGATATTTCTTGAGAATGTGGCAAATCTGACAAGCAACGAAACGCCTTCTCAAGGTCTTCTCCAATGGGTCACAGTTTTTGGGTTTCCACCAAATGCTATCAATACCGTACTCTCACATATTTCCAACAGAGTTCGCATCGTTGACAAACACCCAGCCCCACACCCTCAAAGCAATTGGATTCATTTGAAATGCGCCACTGAACAAGAAGCCCAAAGAGCTTTGGCTTGCAACGGTAACGTCGTTTCTGGTCCTATCATGATCGGCGTTACGCCTTGCATGGACGAAGGTGTTATTCTTACACCTGACAAAGAAAATCGTGGCAAATATAATGGCAGCATGAGAATCTTCGCCTCACCAGGCAAGACCAACGAGCCTACGAGTCCCCTCAGAGCTGGAGACAATTTGAGGTCACCCATTAAGCTCCAGAATGCTCGACCTTTGGCAACCGGATATAATCAACATCTCAGCCCCCAAGCAGTTCGTTCTGCAGAAAGTGTACCTCAGAGATCGACCGGATTAGTTTCTAAGGCTATGGAATATGTTTTTGGCTGGTGAGACTGCGAGGAGACTCAATTTTGATTATTTATCATGCTGGATTCATTTTTTTCGTAAATCTCTAACTTTCGTTTCCATCAACATGAGACACCCGCACATTTATCAATGCAGTCAAATACGAGCCTCTCGCGAATTGTTAAACTTTTTTTTTTATACTGTAGTTTTCTCTGCAATTCTCAATCAATCATTTTATCAAAGTTACCTGCGTATCTGTAATTGTTTATATTCTGTACTCCGTAATGTTGAAAAAAACGTTGTTAATAAATCCAACCGGAGTTCGAACGATTCGTCCTATTTTTCGTAATACAATCCATCATCTGAGGAGTAAACTGAATTCGGAGTAGTGGAACAATATTTGGATGAAATTGTCATTAAAACTCCTAGAACGCGTGTTTTTTTTTTTTCTTTTTCTACGAGAGAATCCTTTTTTTGGTCCACTCGTGTTACGGATGTTGTATGGCGACGGTGAGATCTGAATTTTTGTCTCCACTTTTTCGTACGCACAAGTAAGATTGATCGAGACTAAGTTCATTAAGAAAAGTTTTTGCAAATTGACTAATTCAAGATGAGCCTGGAGTTTGCATCGACGCAATGCCATGAAAAGAAAAAAGAAATGATTTGGCACTTTTTTATATCACAAATCCATTCGTGAGGTCCAAAAAAGGCGAGAGGCAAATAAAGAAAAAAAAATCGAGAAAAAAGTGACGAATCATTTTTTTTTTTTTTATTGCGTGGCATTGCGTCGATGCAAACTTCAGGCTCATAATTCAAGATCCAGGATAATATGCATTTTTTAACTCCTACGTGGTGAAACCTTATAGAATTGAACGAGATATTGTAGTGTGGACTTGAAGAAAATCTATCGATAGAAACTTTAGCCACGCGATTTTTTAACCATTTTTTAGTTGAAATCATTTTTTTTTCATCTCGTTGGACTTTATAAATAACTTTCATTCCAACGTTGGGTAATTTTTGGATCTATTTGTGTGCTAGAATTATTTAAACGACAGTGATGCGAGAGAGCGAACTCTGGGAAAACTGGTTGAATAATTGTTCCGAGACTTTAATACGTCCAACTCGTTTAGATTTTTTTTTGTTCAAATCACGCATTAAGCAAGCCACGAAAAAGTTTGCAAAATTGCAAAAAACTGTCGTTATTTGGCGAAAATTGAACGATGTGAATATTGATACCATTCGACATATTCATGACGTAGAAAATGCAGAACTCGAGAAGGGACGAAGCTGAAGTTCGCAACGTCGGAATCCCATGAAAATATTTTCTTTTTCTTTTTAAGATTTTGTTTGATTTTTAAAATTATTAAAAATTTTCGAGCTCGCATACTTTTTGGGTCGCGAAAATCGATCGTTTTATCATTACAATTACATTCACCATTTGAATAATGAGCATCGCCACAGAAAAAATAGAATGTCGTTACATTCCAACGATGCAAACTCCAACATCTTGAGAAGGATTGAATTGTGAAGGTCATGGAAGAATGAATATTTCAACATGATTAGCTTAAATTATTCTAATAATATTTTTATACATATTCGTCTGAGAATAATAGTAAAAGGGAAAAAGGGTTATTAGGGTAATGAAAATGTAACCTATGTAATTTCATGGCTCCATCTCGCTCCGCGATTTTTCTCATGTGACACATAGATTACTACGATAGTAATGACCTTAGACGCACTTTTCACAGGCTCTTTGAATAAATAAAAAGAAGAAAAAAAAACGTCAGCATCATTCTCTTTGCGACTCAACGTCCAAACTACAGGTTTTGTTTTTTACTCGATTTTTTGTTTTAGTTTCTTTTTTCTTGTTTTAATTTACTTGGGACTCTCGATGGTTGCGCTACCGAGATCAGTCATTTTGGGGTATTTGACTTTTTTCTTGTCCAGCTCGTCCTGAGCCCACAGGATCATTTTCAGGAGATTGTTCAATCTCGGACTCGTGGATTCTTGATGCTCCATCTTGAGGATGGCGGCGTTCAGTTCACTCGCTATCTGTAAATAATTTTTTCAATCAGTTTCGCTTTTGCAACATTATTTCAATTTTTTTCTGTTTTTTTTTTTTTAATTTTTTCAATTTATTTCGTCCCGAAATTTTGATGCAAAGGGTTTCAAGGAAAAATCTTGCTATTTACTTTTTGTCTGTGAGTTGGATGCAGCAAATCACTGAAGGGACTTTTGTGAGGCTCTTCAAAGGCTAAAAGAGCCAAAGTCCTCTCTAGCTCGCTGAGTATATTGTCGTCAGACTCTCCAGCTTCGCTCAGCTGATCTTGAGCAAATTGTAAAGCCTCTTCGATCCTGCCGGTTCTGATGAGCTCGATTAAGTGCAACTGCTGCAAATGGAAGTACAAATATCTATCGTTGTCCAGCAATTCAGGATGCAATTGATTAACCAAATCGGTGGCTTCTTGAATACGCCCGTTTTGTATGGCCTCGCGAATACGGATTCTGTCGTCGAGGGAATTCAGCTCCACGGTCAGACCCACGCCAGATTCTTGCTGGAATTTCTCTGCCGCTTCCTTAAAACCTTCTGTAAATGCCAAAATCGATCGTTTCGTCATCATGATTACATTCCGCGTTTGAATATTAAGCTTGGCCACAGAAACGACAGAATTTTGTTGGATTTCGACAATGCAAACTTCAACGTCATGATATTTCATCGAATCGAGTCGTCGAATCGGGAAATTCTCTAATATCCGTTCAACACGGTTGGAGCAACGATAGGTCTTGATGATTGAGACATTTTTCTTACGACTATGAATTGTGGAATTATTGTAACCTCTTTTGAGTTCGACTTACCGGTAACCAGATAATTCATGATCAAGTTGTTCATGGAGACGCGCTGGATGTGCGATCCTTCCTCGAGTTTGGCGACCCACTCGTCCTTGGAAGTGCCATCTGGTTTATCGGCCAAGCTCATGTTCCTTTGATTAAAATGTTAGCTCTTCTTGAGCGATTTGTCGGAACTGATAGCGGAATATTGAAGAGTTTGGTCGAAATAAATACTCACGAGTCCGCCTCAGCTGCGTCCAGATCCGATAGTTGCTCTGACGAATCCGTGGCTTAATGAGATGAGAGAACTCTCGAGCACTCATCCAACGGTGTGGAATCGTGAAAATGTGAAAATTAATTCACGTATTCTGTCCACAAGGAATATAAAAGAGCGAGGAGCGATTTGCGCGTTTTAGGTTCACAGCCACGCACGCCACAGATGAAAACGTAATGATAGATTTTTCAGCACAATCACCAAATAATAAACAATCAATAATGTTCACTTATTGTTAATTATTCGATTTATCGCACTTGGAGAAACTTGCGTTTGTTTTTATACGCAGCGAATTGATGTCGTAAACAAAACTTCCTTCGTCGCGGTCGTCTGCCTATGTGTTTATGAGAATGACACGGAAACCCGTGAGTCAATGCGCGCGCAACACGGAGTAGGGATACGCACTAAACAGTCGCGTCGTCCCCGCTCGCCGCACCGAGTCGGTACGAGACTACCGACGCGGGAGTAGCGAACATAATCCGTGACCTACGTTTGCGACGCATACGAATAACCTTTTCTCGTCCACGTGCCAATAATAAAATTCGAAAAAGACTGCCCGACGCGACAGATTTTTCCGAATTTCCAAAAGTTCGCGCGCCGTAACGTTGAGAAACATGGAGTTGAATTTATGGAAAACAGGATCCGATACTCCATCGACAGATTCTAGTTCGATAGCTCTGGATTGACAATATTTATTCTTAACCCCCTCCGGACACATACGAATGGAAAAGACTGTGTAATCATTTTACTCGTTATTTTTCCTTTTCATTCATAAAAGGCCCAGTAAAATTAGAAAATTCTTTCGAATGAGAAATTCTGTTTAAATAACTTGCAAATTTGTCCCTGATTTATTCGTAAACAGAAAAATGCAATCGCCCTATAAAAACATCCTTACGATATACTCATCAATCGATTGGATTTCAAATCGCCTGAGTTATTTGTCGTCGTCGATAAGCCGAAAACTTTGCATGTGCTTCAAGTTTCTTTACCATTGGATCTTAGAGCGTGAGATAAAAAAAATGCAACTATTAAAAAATGAATCGTCCGAAAAGCGAAGAATCTAAAATTAGGGCTTTTTCCTTCGGTCTAACCAAAAACTATATTTTCGAGGGTATTTATCGTGTCGAGGAGGCTAATACGAAGAACGAAGACGAAGGAGTCGGAGCGAAAGTGCAGGACGTGGCGGGAGAAAAATAGTGTGAATATAAACAGCCGGTCGAGAAGCGAGCAGCATCCCACGACTGTTCGTTGCCCACACGATATTCATACGCGGTGTTCCGCGTATGTTTCAGCCTCGGCGTTCTCCGTAATGAATCTCATTCGGCTTGTTGGCCCAGAACGTGGAGCCGCCGGATCCGTCGAGAAACTTTAAAATTCCGTTAAGCATTGAAAATTAAAATTACGAAGTGAAAATTAAATTATAATTTAATTAAAAATAAAAAGGCGGCAATTTCGATTTCGCGATGTTGTTCGATGCAATTTTAATAAGTCTCTTGCTTTCCTGCCTCGCGCGTGGCTCAACTTCCATCAAACCATCGCAATCCGCACTCATAATCGGCTTCGAAAAAACTTACGAGCAATCCTTGCTCGCCCACACACTTTTCGGACAATCCATCGAGCCCACACTCATTATCACCGCTAGTGCAAGCCGACGTTTATACGAAAATCTTCAGGGCATCGAAGTCTTGAAATTAAACACGAACGACAATCTCTCCGCCGATAAAGCAGCTCTCAACGCTTGTGAGACTCTGTTGACGGATCAAAACATTTCGAACAGGGTTCGAGAGATCCAACCAACTTTTGTTATTTTCCCGGCACTCAGGTACGTCACGAAAATTCGAAAACTCAATCCATTCATTAAATTTCAACACCAACGCATAAAAAAACGATTTTCATTATATTTTTATTTCCGGCTTTTCAAAATACAAAGAAAAACCAACGATTTTCGTAAAATTGAAAAAAAAAGAAATTTTTTACGTGGAAAGACAAGCAGTATCAATAATCCAAGTGAGCCTAATTTTCAAATCCCTGGAGTTTTGGCTTTTTCACGCACTTTCAGAAAATAATTTCCAAAAAATTCATTTCTGACGCGTTTTGCTTCCTCATAGAGGGAGCTGCATTACGGTGAAATGTTTTTTCTCCAGATTTCAAGGTCAAAGTGCTGGAAACGTCCCAAAACATCGAAAAATCATATCCAGGAAAAATGTTCGGATGTGTGTCTTGTGTTTGCTTGTTATGGGACTGTAAAATTCAAACGTTCATAACTCGAGAACGGTTTGAGCTACAGGGCTCCCGTTTCGCACAGAGGTTGATCAATCCAAGTCCTTCATTCTCTGAGAATTTGGTTGGATTTGCTAGATAAATACGAATTGTACAGTATTTTGAAATTTTCAAAAAAAGTCTCTCGACGCTCTAATTTCCGCAAATTTTCAGATTTATTGCTCACTTTTTTTTTATGAATAGAGTGTCATAATAGGAAGGTTGGTATTGAATTTGGTGAATATCGGTCGAACGGTTGAAATTTTATGATTTTTCAAATTTTCCGAAAATCTGAAATTTTCGAAAAATTGTCCAGCCCAATAATTTCAGCACATTTTTATAAATATTGTGTATAAGTTTGTACGTCTCCATTTTTTTCCTTCATCTTGAAAATTGTTCTGCCAAAGACACGACGCGTGTTTGCTACCATGGGCCCAGTTTATCGATGCCATTCCGGTTATTGTGACCTATGGCCCCGAAGAAGATTTGTACACGGTGCAGCGAACTTTGATTGCTCTACCGATTCATCCGGGCGGTCTGTGGTCAGGTTTCTGGGCAAATGCTGACTCGAGCTCGGTTATCGCTAACGCGAACACCGCTTACGTCGCTCCGGCCTTAAAATTGGCAAAGGAACATCTACCTGGCGTAGAAATTGATTTCGATAAATTGTACTCGACCGTCGAAGTTGTTTTGAGTTCGGGAGACCCGATTTTACGCTCGGATTTCGCGTTGTTGGGTCAGCAGCCTGTCCAAGTTAGTGTGAAACTTTAATCTCACGATATTCGTCATTTTCCTTGTTAGCCCTCCGTGGTCAGAGGTTCTAGAAACAACGCGCTGGTCACGCGGGCTCGGGATGACCTTGGGCATGTTCAAACGCTCGCCACGTGGCCAGTATCGTTCCGAACGACACGTAAAAATTCAGGACGTTAGTTTGAACCTTTCCAAACAAGAATATGGAGGCAAAAATTTTTTATCCATTTTTCAAAATGTCGAAAAAAAATCAGCAATGAAATTACGTGAAAAAAAAATTCGAGCACCCCGAAGCACCGGAAGAGAGGAAGCCAATGGTCTTGGGCGGCAATAACTGGTAGTAATTCTAGCCCGGAATTGGGCTTGGGGTCATTTTGACCCCTAGTGACCACGGAGGGTTAATTATTCATTTATTTATTATTTAATTTTGTAATTTATAATTTACCATCGAATTAATCATTCACGAGTTGCTCGACGATCGAACAGATCGGATGTCATCACTGCAGAGGCGCTCATCCCCTGCCTCCATTATTGCAAAAGGAATTAGTTGAATTCCGGCAAGGAACTGTAGTCGCGACTCTCGACCAAAGTTTCGCTCCGGTCATTGAAAAATTGGCCCGAACTTTGCCTCAGGGTCGACAGGGTTTGGCAATAGCTTGGAAAAACATCGATGTCAAGTTTGCAGAGGAAAAGAAACCCGAAAATTTATTCGTTCATGGTGTGGTCGACCGTCAGGACTTGATAGGTAAGTGCTGCTTCTTTTGCCTCGTCAGTCTTTACGGATTAGAAGCCTGAGTACTGAGTCGAACACGCTGAATGGCGACGGATAATTCTAAATCTATGTTTTCAGTTTTTTTTACATACAAAATGATTCGCCAGCCTAAGTTCATGAAAAAAATTTGTTACGAATTAACTAAAGAACAACAAACTCTAAATACAAGGTCGTCCGAGGAAATATGTATTTTTTATATAATAACCAATTTCGAAAAAATTGAACGACCCATTTTTTTGAAAATCTAAATGAAGCTTCTTCGATGTTACACAAAAGCGTATGCAAAGTTTTAAGAAACTTCTCCATTTCGAAATCAAAACATTTAATGTTGAAAAATGGATGGGACAAAAATTGTAGTTTTTATAAATGAATAAAAAAAACCATCGTCTGAATCCTCTTGAAATCGCGTGTGCCATTGAAATCATAATTCTCTTAACGTGTTGCAAATTTGAAGGAATTTTATCGATAGAATGAAAGAAAATTGGGCATACAACGTCCTTAAAATTCTTCAATTCGTATTTTTTCTCCGGCAGGATATGCGCGAGCGCGGGTTCTCTTGAGCCATTGCCAAGAAGTGGAGCTTTTGGAGGCGGTCTTCCACGGCACGCCGGTGATATGTTTCCCCCGGGATTTCTATGAGCGTTCGAACGAGAAGCAAGCGATTGAGTTGGGCTTTGCGACATCGACGAGCGGTGGCGCGAGTGTCACCGCGATTGTCGAGGCGATAGAGCTCGTCCACAAAACGACAGGTTATCGAGAAGTCTCGAGAAGTTTTTCATCCATTATGCGCGACCGCCCACTGCCCGCTTCGGACAGTCTCACATACTGGCTCGGCTACGTAGCCCGAAACGCTGACAGACCGATAAAAGCTCCGATTTTGCGAGCCAATCGAGTCAGAACTTTGATCGGCGATTCTCAGCTCCTCTCGAGTTTCCTCGTCGGAATAATAATCGGCGGAATTCTCGCATTGGCCGCCATGGTCATGTGGTTCAAGTCGAAGAGCAATCAGAAACGCAGCCGCAAGGACAAAAGGTTTGCTCAATAAAAATCTCGTCCATCGAGCCATTTCGGAACCACAAAAAAAAAAGAAAAAATTTACTCGCATCAGAAAATGTGTCCGGATCTCGTATTTAATTAAATGAATTAATTAACTCAATATTTGAAGGTCAATAATGAATAATTAACCGTTCCTGGTCACCAGGCGTCAAAATTTGCCCGAAACGCAATATTGAGCAAGGAGCAAACTTGAACATCATATGTGGAATGAATAAAATATGAAAATAAATGCGAAATTAATAAAATATGAAAATAATTATGAAATAAAAATAAATATTAATAATAAATGTTCAAAAAATGAAAAAAAATAACGTGTCATGACTTTTCCTCTTCACAATAATAACAAAACCACAATACGTCGACGGATCAACTCGTTACGAAAGGCTCATCGCCAAAATCATCATTATCGACGAATAAAAGCATTTTATACATTAGGGTTTCGGAGTATCTATGTTTCATGGGGTCCAGCGTGAGTGTTGGGTAAAAGAGGCACACGGGGACCGCCAGGATCAACGCCAGGAGATGGAATGCGAAAAAAGTGAAAAAAAATCTTTTTTTCTCATCGATGCGTATTTATAAATACACGTATAGAGTACAAGAGGATTGCATACATATACAAATATTAATTACTAGGGTACAGTGGCGTAGGGCCTTTCCAAAGTTTCATTATTAATATACGAATAATTTGTTTCTTTTTTTTTTGCATTTTTTCTTCGAGTAACATTAGAAAAAGCTAAGAATATTAATACTAATAAGTAATATATAATATATTTATATATATAATGTATTTCTATATATTTATAAGTTTTTATATATGCGTATATTTATATATAAACACATACACACGTACATATAGGAATATACGAGTGTCTGTGTCTATATTTACATTTACGATCGTTTTATTTTTTTGTTTTTTTTTATCGTGAGGAAAATAAATTACAATTTGTCAATACTGCACTTTGTATATCGTCATTGAAGCGAGTACTCGCCTCGCACGTTGTATATTTTATACGTTTATATTATTAACGTTACGTTTACTGGCTATTTTATTATTTATAACTAAATTCTTATGCCATTAACATTCGTCTGCTCTTTTGCTTCGTGTACAATCAACGAGAGCTTTTCGAATTATCTACTCGTTTTCCAGAGTATCTCAACCATCAGCACGAACGATTTTTCACTCATTCTCGTACCGTTTTCGTTTTTTTTCTCCGATTTTCAGTCAATTCTAATTTTCTACAAAGTAGACGAACGCGATTGGGACTTTGAAAATTATCAAAATCTTCTCAAGGGACCGGAACACTCGGGACGAGTTACTGAAAACTTATATCGAGTCTTTTTGGATCGGCCTATTAATCGTCAGAATTTTTCAGTTTTTTTGGGAAATGGGAAATGCTCCGATCCTCTCGTTAAATAAAAATTCTTTTTTTTTGTTAATTGTTTTTTTTTTTTTTTACATCAATTGCTCTGTGATTGAGATTGTAGAATTTTTTTCAAATATCCAAAAATAACGATTGGAAAGGGAACGCAGAAATATTTTTGAGTTTTGACTTTATGGTTATGCCGAACGCCACGTTTCGCTTTTATTTTTCGAGTATCCAAAAAAATGACGATTTAGAAGGGAACGAAGTAACTTTTTGCAGATTCGACTTTATGGTTATGCCAAGTCCCATCACCTGCTTCGCTTTCCATAGATAATGAAGAAAAATTTCAAATCGTTTCCAATCACTCTTGTTCCTGGGCAGCAATTGGTAACATATCTTATCTCTTACTTTTACAGTTTCTGCTGAACCCTATTTTTAGTGTTCCAGCAATCGAGAGCTGTGACCGTCGTAGAAATTCTAAAAAGTATGAAATTCGACACTCTCGGCGACGTTTTCAGTTTTTCTTGACAATTTTCGAAATTTTGGAAGAAATAAAACAATCTTGTGTGGAGACGTGATGAACTTTTTAATTATAAAGATCGATGCCCATTATTATAGAAATTTTCAATCACGAAAAATATCTACAGTTAAGGACGAAGAGGAAAAACAAGGCGATCGAAACGGAGATTTTTTATTGAGGACTCTGGTTAACGATGATTGACTAAGCCTCAAGAAAAAAATCGCACATTATGGGGGAAACCCCTACAAAATATATAATTGTGTATAATTAAAATTTTTTATTTTTTATTTCAATTTTATAGAAAATCCGAAAGACCAATAATGATTATCGTGGCATATTTTTTTTCTCAGTCAGTGTTTCGTGTGTAAATTTCATAAAAGAGTTTTAATTCGTAGATTTGAAGATTTTTGTAAGCGGAAAATCATGGACTCGAAGCAGCACAATGTCGAACGTTGCCTAAGGCTTAAATTATTTTAAATTGTTCTGTGGAAAATATCGAAGAAATTTAACCTCCAGCAAGTCAAAAAAATCATTCCAAGAAAGCTTTAGACTTCTATAAACTCTCCAGGGAATGCGACGAGTATCTCGCTGCATTTTTATTCACAAGGAGAGAAAATTTGGTGCAGATCAACTTTTGGAGAACGAAGACAAAAGGGAAACTCCCAATTGCACGATTATCAATTTATAGGGGATTTCCGCACGATTATTCGACGGTAAGATAGTTCTCTAATGCGCTATCTCCTTAGCCCTAGAACGGTAACCTTTCTAGCCCCCTATTCCGGTAACCCGGGGTCAAAATGACCCCAATTTTTAAAAATTCATATCTCCGGTAAAATTTAACGAAAAACGTTCTACTTGGGCTCATTCTTTTCGTTTTTCAATGCAGAATCACACGAGCCTGGCGTAATTCTGCTTAAAGTAAAAAATATTGTCAAAAATGCGGTAAACAGACTAAAAAACGCGAAAACTAAGGGAGAAAGGGCTCTGGGGTCAGGCCACCGTTCCAAGGTCAAATATATATACGCCTATTTGACACATTCATAGTATATCGGAGCTAGTTAAAAATGAGGTTTCCGAACTCCTATTAAATCGCGCAGTCCTAAAAGCAATCCTCGTATTTATATTTCGATTGATTAGAAACTCTCAGAGCTCAGTCGATCCAGTTAATTGGTAAAATAAAATGCAATGGGCTTTATTACAACGGAAGAAGCGATCTTATCGTTGCCTCATTTAATCGAGTAATACGAGATCAGGTTTGTCCTGATCGTTCCTGCAAGAAGTATCAATAAAATAGAGAAAACCTAAGAATGAAAAAAAAAAAAAAAAAAAACAAAAAAAAACTACTCGAGAAATATCATTACGTCAGTCCGTTTTCTATAAATATTTACACATTTATTATTCATTATCTTATTTTATCGTGTTCGTGGAGAGTTAGAAAAAGGAAGAAGGGGATTTTTTTTATTTACATTATCATTGGCAGATCCGTTTTCACACTCGAAAAAAAAAAAACAAACCATAAAAATGTTGAATACTCGACGCTACACTTTTTCCCAGAGAACTTGTCTCTGCTCTCGCGGTGTGTCAAGCCCGCCTATTTATACGAACGATAAGAAAAGATAGAGCGATTAAAAATCATTTTTCAACGCTCTTCTTCCAGCGATTATCGACAATTAAGAAAGTTCCAATATTTTCGAGTTTCGATCTCTCGAAAACTTGTCAGCAGCTTTTTTCCTTATGACAGGAATTGTATCAATCTTTTTTTTTTTTACTCCATTTACTAAAAATCGAGTTCACAATCGTTATTTCATTTTATTCGATCAAATTGCCGTACTTTTCGGTTCGTTAAGAATCTGTAAATCTTGAACATCCTCAGGTCGATATGAGGATCGATGTGCAGTTGTAAAATTATCAAAAAATATCAATGGATCGTTGAAAACCATCGGACGATCCTTCCGTTTTTCGTATCGACAAAAAACTTTTAATGCTGATCCGACATATTTCCGAAATATTTTTCAAAGGCCGAACTTCAACGATTCTATTAAATTCAGCTCCGCATTTTCCGGAACCTGCGAAGTTTCAAAATTCCCATTGAAAAAAAAAAAAAAAAAATGATAAAAATGAAAAAATTTCCATGATCCACTTAAATTTTTCAAAATACGATCTCAACTATCGCTGCAATTTAAAAATCTGATTTTCCCGAAATAACCCAATGGGATCAGGTCCAGGCTCGACACATCTGCATCAAAATGACGAACTAAAAAAAAGCTTTACATCATTTCTCCGCTTAAAAAGGAACATTCTTGTTCGTTAACAAAATTTAAGTTTTCCTTCAACAAAAAATGAGATATTTCGAAAAGAGAAAAAAGTTTAAAGTTCGCTAAATCCGATGGTATTTATTTCCGTACAATTTAATATTTTCTCCAAACGAAATAGTACGAATTTCTTGTTACAGACAATTCTCACCGAGATCCGGTAATCATAAGATTATCCGAGACAACGAGCGTCCAAGGAATTCGACACGATTGCAAAAATTATTCGAGCACATCTCGCCAATTGATCTTCCTTCGATGTCGATGATTAAAAGAGTATTGGAAGGGATTCGACCCTAAAGTTCGGTCGATGTCATATCGATATTCTTTCACTTGTATATGTTATTTATAAATATTTCTAGAATCTCCGTACAGAGAGAAAAAGGAGAGAGAGAGAGAGAGAGAGAGAGAGAGAGAGTGATTAAGTTTTCTTAGCCTCTCGTTGCAGCAACGCGTGCCAGAAGAATACGAGTTCTTGACGGATATAATGGTGTTGTCGTACATTTTCTACTTTTTCGGTGTTTGTCGTGACGTCTTGAGAAAGGATCCTAGATAGACGGGTATACAGCATCCAGAGAGATCCTTCGAACGAGGTCATGGAGTGTGGGTCGACAAGACGCATCCATACATTGGGATTGCCCCTTCCCCTTATCCTCCCACTTAATTGCATACGTGCTCCTCGCGAGTGTGTCGACAAAGCTCACACTCGACCCTACAACACCACACGAATCGACACTTGCACTTCTCCGTAACGTCACGGACCCGCGTCTGATATCCACGACCACAGCACAACAGTCTGCAGCCGTCCAGACCAAGCGACGTTCGGTTACATATTCGTCCTCGTGTGCCAGGGATTCCAAGTCTGTGGGACAAATAATATGCAATTTAGGTCTTGGCATTTTTTTCCATTTTCGTGTGTGGGCAGAAAAATATTAAAAACTTTCGAGACCCACACTGCCCAAATGGTCACAAATAGAGCAAAATTAAAAAGGACCAATTTTGTAGAACTTGAAATTTTCTACAAAAAAGCTTCTATTCAAAAAGTCTCTATCTCTCGTAGTTTAGTCGCAAAAGCAGCTTTACTCAATATCACTCCAATTTCGTGTGTGCCTGTCAGAATAACATGAAAACTTTCAAGACTCATACTGCCTAAACGGTCATAAATAGAGCAAAATTAACGGGAACTAATTTTGTAGA
>JAPYYS010001581.1:0-17175 GCA_030522525.1 Campopleginae sp. 14b
TTTTTTTTTTTTTTTCTCCCTTTGTTGCATTTAATTTTCCATTTCCCCGAAAATAGAGGTTGAGCGCGTGCGTGTCAACGACGTTTCCATCGTGTTGCTTCGGAATAATGTTTTGCCCAGTTCTCAATTACACGATCCCAGATCCGACAGACACAAGAGCTTTCACTACCAACCGCAATATTTAATCCCACAGACTCGTTCGAATATTCAACAAGATCCACCCGATAATTGCATTGCAGACTTCTCTCCATAGAAAAAAAAATTTTTCGGTCTTGATACGACCGAGGGGAAAATGCATCTTATTCAAGATGTTTTTTTTTCTTCATTTACCATGATGCAATTCGGTTGAGTAATAGAGGAGCAAGAAAATAAATTCATTTTCCGATTCCATCGATCGTAAAAAAAAATTTGAATTAATTCAACCAACTCGAATAATTGAGGAATAAAAAAATAAATTCATTTTCGGATTCCATCGATCGTAAAAAAAATGGAAATTGATTCAACCAACTCGAATAATAGAGGAGCAATGGAATGAAATCATTTTTCGAATTTTATCGATCGTAAAAAAAATTGGAATTAATTTAACCAACTCGAATCATGAAGGAGCGAAGGAATAAAATTATTTCTCGAATTTCATCGATCGTAAAAAAATCGTAACTAATTCAACCAACTCGAATAATGGGGGAGCAAAAAAAAAATCCTTTTAGGATTCCAGTGAGCGTAAAAAAAATAGTAATTAATGCAACCAACCCGAGTTAGTTATTTCTTAAAAATATGTCAAGTCGCAAACTCATATGTTGTCGAACTGGTCAAAAGGAGAGGCGACTAAGGAGCCAAAGGGAAAAAAATGGAGAAAAAAAAGCAATTTTTCAAAAAGAGTCTAGAAACGGAAGAATTGAGCTTAACCTAATATTTAAGTATATGAATAGAAAAATATACCTGAAAACTCGGTGTTTTGTTTGAGATCCTCGAGAACCTCGGGCTTGAGTTTGCTGTTCTGTTTACCCATCTCGCTGGCAGAATTTGTATCCTCACTTTCTCGTACTTATTTTTTCTTTATTTTTCCTCTCTCTTTATCGGCCTCTCTCTCGCTCAGTATATTTGGATGTCTGTAGTGTATGTGTGTGTGTGTGTGTGTGTGTGCGTGTGATGAGAGAAGAGAAAAAAGTGGAGAAAAGCGGGAAGGCCAAAGAAGAGTCTCCCTCTGGCTGGTGCCCTTCGGCGAAATTCTCGGGCGAGAGAGTATTGGCGTCTTCTTTCTTATTCGACGTGGTCGTGCACGTGTTCGAATATTAAATATCTAACTAAGCCTACTAGTAGTTGGGTATGCGTGTCTCTGGTCTTTGTGGCCCCTTCGGCCGGTGCGTCCAATTTTCAGCCTCTGAGTCAATTTTTTTTTCCCGGGGGGAAAAGCACCAGCCTGAAAAAATGAGAAAAGGCGATGAGTGTTTATTCCCGAAGTAGGAAAGCGTTGCCTACGACTTGCCATTTGGCTGGAGGGAGGATTTTTGGTCCGGGATGGAAAAATTCTCAAAAAAACAAAAAAAGCTTGGCGTTTCAATTTTTTTTTTTTTTTCGTACAAAATGTCCGGAACCGAATGATTGCGAACTCGAACCGTTCAGAGAGCCCGAAGAATAGCGCGAAAATTCAAATTTCCCATTTTTCCATAAGCCTGCTGCTCGGTCTCGAGTTTTTCTCACTGAATAACGCACAAGCATTCACACCGAATCACACGAAACACACAGAGAGAAGAATTCCGGCTGAAACAGAAGAAAAAAAATTACGAAGTTTGTACGACGTTTCGTTGATCCTGGAAAAAGAATATTTCCTTTTTTTCTCTCCTCGTTGAAGTATCGTATTTAGAGGAAACAATAAATACACTTGGAGCACAGTGCGATTTATTATGATAATATTAATAATAATCAATAATGTTGTTCATTTGTTTGTTTCTTTTTCCATAATAATGAAAAATGACAATGGAGGTTCGTTAACGTTTACTTATTCTTTTTTGTTTTTTTTTCTTTTTTGTTTTTTCTCGTTTCGGCCACATACAAAATACGTTGCTCTTTTGATTCCTCGAACAGAATTTTAATGCAACAATAATATTCGTAATAATAATAACAATAATAATATTCATTATCATATATTAATATGTGTATGTACGAATTAGTAGATTCACATAAAAAGATGCATACACATATCTATATATTCGTATAATATTTTATTCATTCATTTACCTAACGATTTTTTATTATCGTGAGTTTATGCGCTTATCCTTAACCCTACAACGGTAACCTCTTTTTTTTTTCACCTATTCCGGTAACCTGGCGCTCAAATAGCCCCAATTTTGAAAAATTTAACGTGAAAGGCTCGACTTGGGCTCATTCTTTTCGTTTTTTGATGCAGGATCTCGTGAGCCTGCGGCAATTTTGCTCGGGCTCAAAAAATCAGTCGAAAATCCAGTTAAACGAAAAAGAAGGGGAAAACGAAGGGAGAAAGGACGCGAGATTTAGGCTCAGACAGTTTTTGACCCCGGGTTACCGTTCCAGGGTTTCTGTTCGTTTGTTTTTTTTTTTCTTTTTAAATTATTTTTTTTTTTTTCGTTTCTTCATATTATATACATTGGTGTATCTATGCACATTTTTTTAGAGCACACCGATGAATAACTAATGGCAGGTTACATTTTATTCGCCATTGTTTGAGATTTTCTTCCGTCCCTTTATCCGAATTTTCGTTCGTTCGTTTGTTTTTTTTAAATCTTTTTTGCATTCGGTAGTCTTTTTTGCAGTTTGTGTCACGGATTTGGCGGCTGAGAAAATCTTTAGTAGACCCACAACTTGCTCGAATGGATTAATCGTTTTGGTAGAGAAGAAAGAAAATGTGAAAACTTGTTTTTCTTTTATTTTTTCAATTTCTATTATTTTTCGGTTGTTTTTTTCGCCATTTTCGTGAAATATTCAACACACAAATTCTAGATTTCCCGATGGGAGAGACTAAGCCTGAACATTGATCTAGAAAATTGTAAAATCCAGGGAACTGAATTTATCGATTTAATTTATTGGTTAACGTGGATTTATCTTTCATTTGTTTTACAAGATTTTCCTTTTTCGACCAGCGAGAATGTTCCCTCGGTCGATCGGGAAAATTCCAGAAATATTTATTGCTTTCGAACGCATTTTTGTGGTTTTTTCCTCCGTACAGTGTTTTTTAGTTTCCATCGATTTTTCCCTCCGATTTTCCGACGAGAATATTTGCACAGCGATTAATTTGAAAAAAAAGACACGTTCGGGATCGATTCTAATTCCGTTCGATTGACGCGCTTTGATATCGTCTGTATTTTTTTTTCTTTTCACTCTGTTTTTCTAGCGGCGTCTGGTATTTTTCGCTCTCTCGTTATTTCTTTTTTCTCCCTCGCGGTTATTCGTTTTTGCTTGTTAATCATTTTTACCGTTTTTTTTGTTTTTTTTTTTGTTATTTTTGCTCTTCGTTTCTTTTCGTGCCTCGAGTGTGTAGGCTGAATGAATCGAGTGATTGGGCGCAGTCCTATTTTTAATTGGACCGTGAAAGAGGCGTTTTTCAAAAGACAATAAGAAGCTGAAGCAAAATTGCTGAGTGAAAATGTTGAATAGAAACGTTTTGTGCTTTTCTTTCGTTTCAATTGAAAATCGTGAAAGTCACTATTTCTATGAGTTAATTGCGTGCAGCTGGTGGGCGAAAAAGATTCGACACGGTAGCGGAGAATGCGATAAAGAAGCGAAATGAAATTTTGAAATTTTCGTTCGCACGAATTTCGATGGAAAATGAAGAAATTTTTCTTTCCTGTTAATCACAAATTATGGAAAAAGGCAGGAGTGTGATTTTTATATATAAATATATGGGATTTTTGTGTTTATAGACAGAGTGTGTGTGTGTGTGTGTGTGTGTGTGTGTGTGTGTGGTGTGTGATTCAAAGAGGGCACGAGCGGACAGAACAGTAGAAAAATATAAAATTGCCGACACATTTTAGCACGCGAGTGATTCTCGAATTTTGTTTCTCCTTTTTATTACGATTTTTCATATTTTGAGTGATTGATTTTATCGTACTTGTTGGAATCGACTGTGCCACATTTGCAAAGCTGAAAGATCCTTCGAGCTTTGTACGAAATTGAGGGTAAAAATGGAAATTGTTGTTTTTGTTTTTTAAGCTAAAAATAAATAAATTTCTTGTTACCCTTTGTTCCACAAATTCGAGCAAAGTTCGTGGCGCCTTCGTGCAGCATCACGCGCAACGTGAAAAATCCGGCATGTTATTTTTCTTTTTATTTTTTGTTTTTTTTTTTTGTTTTTTGTTTTTACTTCGATTGTCGATGCTTGACTTTCTGATTGTTGGATCGATAAAAGACCAAAAGGAAAAGGTTCAATTTACAAAAACGGTGATAAGCGCTGAGATTCCCGCGCCTCACCAATTTTTTTTCGACCTGCACACTTATGGCCTGCCAAACTCTCCCTCGCTCTCTCGTACTTTCTTGCATTTTTTTTTTAACGCCACGATTCGACGAGCAAAAGTCTGAAAGTTTCACAGAATTTCGTCTCGAATTCGAGAAATATATATCTATTTTTTTTTTGTTTCACTGTCTTTTCATTTATTTTCGGGTCTCAATTAATAGTTGCCTCCTCTTCGTAGCCGATAAATAAATTCGAGATCATGTCATTTCGAATTTCTTGCTTCGAGTGAAAATCCAATTGTGAAAAATTGCATTTCGATCTTTCTGAAAAATCATTGGAGCTTGTGCGACATTTTTTCTTTCCAATTACCACTTCGATCGTTGAAATGTAGGTAAATATTATTTTTTTTTTGTTATTAAGTGTGTGGCTCTCCCATTTGTCTCATTGTTTCATGTTCTTTGTTAAAATTGACGTTATCGTGGTTTATTTTGAAGTATTTTATTATTAAATATGTGAGTATAGGTAAGGGGCAAAGTATTTCGTCATAATTACGAAAGGAATAAGGGAGAACGATTCGACTATTGGGAACGTCGATAAGATCGAGAAAAAAAAATGGGGGCAATTTTTTTTCTCCCAAAAAACATGTTTTTTTTTTTTATTTTTATTTTTTTTCAGAGGATTGAAAATTCCGGTTTTTCCGGAAGAGTTAAGTGTCATTAGTGGGAGACGAGCCCTCGAGCGGGGCAGCGTAAAAATCGTCTCGTTATTTATTTTCCCACTTGATTAATTACTCAATCAATCGATTTATTCATTTTCGTTTAATAAGTGCTACGTAGTTAAGAGCTAATTAATGCATGGAGGGACGCGATGATATGTGACTAGTCTAAATTATGCGCGACTAATTTTATTCTTCCAGATCGAAACATTTTAAACTGCAAAAAAAAAAAAAACGGAGAAAAAAAAAACGAATAAAAATTTTTAAAAAATGAGAAAAAAATCGATTTCTCGTTAAAAAGTGGATCGATCCGGAAAACTGGTACGATTTTCCTAATTAGAGCGTGCAATTGGTCGAAATTCTATGGCTAATTAAAAGGAGAAACTCAGCCGAGTGTTTTGTTTCGTATTTTCCCCCATTTGTTAATCATAAAGTTAAAACGTTGAGAAGCACGTCGTCCCTTTTAAAATCCCCGACAAATAACGTTCGTTCCAGCCATAAAAATATCCCGCCTCAATTTCCTCGGAAATTTCGTCCAAAACGAGAAACTTGGAGGTGTGAGAAAAAAAAATATCAATTTTTTCCCTTAAAACAACGTATCGTGGATGAATCCGACTGGGGAACGATTATTTTTCGATATATCCATCGTTTGTATCGAGAAATTAAAACCCGACGAAATTCTAGAGACACAGACGGTTAGAGAGTGACGTATTGTTCGTTTGAATGATTTTTCTTGCTCTCCATAAAGCTCCGATGCTTTAAAACATATTAAATATTAATCGTAGACGCCTGTAATTATTAGTAGTTTTTGTTGTTGTAGTTTAAGCAGTAGTAGTATTATTAATAATTATAATAATAGCGATAGCATTAATATAGATTAATGAAATTCATAAAAATCAATGATAATGATAATAATAATAATATTAATAAAATGTCTTAAAATTCTATGAATCTAATTTACCTAGAGCGATGATTGTTTCGAAGAGAAATGATTTCCCGTAGCTGGTCGATTATCGCGGATATTTAATCATTAAAAGCGACCATTTGCATTTATCTTCTTTTTTTTCTTCTCTCTTTCTTTAAATATTATTTTTTCAAACTAACACGCCAGCGTTTTCATGCCTCGGCTTACGTTATTTTTTAAAATTTCTTTACTTCGTACGTATATTAATAAATATGTATAATTAATGGTACTCGTATGTAGTAACTATAATTAATTATTCGTCACGAGTAAGATAATAAATGCTCTTAACCTGGCTTGATGCTGATTTTATTTGTTGTTGCTGTTTGCGTTTACCGAATATACAGCGACGTGTACGATTGTGGGGAAGAGGCTTGGTTTTTAATGGCCTCGAGAAATGGGCTGATTCGACGATCGATTTTGAAAAATGATAAAATTGATTTTGCTTTTTTTTTTTTTACTCGGAGGCTCATGAATGGTATTTTTGTTCTGTTGCCTTTGTACGCGACCGTATATTTGTAGAGAGAAAAATGAAAAGAGTGCATTAGTGCTTTTAGCCCCCATAGAATATGTGAAACTAAATGTATCGATGAAAATCTTATGTGTGTGTGTGTTTGTGTGTTGTCCGGAGTGATCGTATTTGCATTATTTTCTAAATTTCTCTCTATTTTCCTCTTTATTGCTGGTACTACGTTTTGCGAGCAGCTCGACACGATCACGCGTTCCTCCCTTACTCACAAGCGATTAATCGTAATGAGATTTCGTGCGTTTATTTTGTTTTTTTTTTTCTCGCTCATTCTCCTTTCCAAGTTTTCATGGCTTTCTCTTCTCGCACGTATTTCCAACCCTTCCGCTTTCGTTCTCTCGGCCTTTTTCCATCAGTCCGAGCGATAAGAAGCACGCAAACCAATTTATACTTTTCTCCTCCATGTATTTTCATTTATTTCTTTTTCACGATCTAAATATCGCGATACGAGACTGTTGTTCGCGTTTTTTTAATCGCTCATTATTCCCATTATGTTTGCCCTCTCCAAGCAAATGGAATGAAGATTTTTCCAAGAGAATTACGATCCTCCATTTTCTTGCGCGCGTTACATTTCACCGGCAATTATTATCCTTGGCCTGGCGTGCTGCGACATAAACTAACGAGAGGCGTTTCAGCCTCGCCTTTCGAGAAAACCCTTTGGTTCCGTAAAACATTTGTCAAATCAGTATTCACGCGGTAGATCAACGGACGTGAATCTCGGCGTTGGCCAATAAAGAATTATTGCTTAAAAAAAAACCATCCGAGTCTAAAATAAAATTTTAGCCAATTTACGTGAAAAAATTCAAAAAAAAAAGAAAAAGTTCAATAATCAAGAAATAAAATCGATCCTTCCACGAGATCGAAAAACATCGAAATAAGCGTCGGCATATTTTTCCCATAGAAAAATAACCGCATGAATCAACATTTTTTCCAAATAACGAAAAAATTCCGTAAAATTGCCTCGTTAAATTTCTATCCTTTCAAATATTTTTATATAAATACTTAAATATTATTATTATTATTATTATTATTTATTGTTAGTATTATGTTAATGTAGCATTAAAATTGTTTTTGTTGTTGTTGTTGTTGTTGTTTTCGTTTTGTTTTTTATGCGAACGTGACACGTTTGGATTAAGGAGCGAGCATCTTTGAAAGTTCCTCGTCCTGCAGGCAGCCCTTTAAAAATTCGTCCTGCGTCAATTGACCGTCGTTGTTTTCGTCCATTTTCGCAAATATGTTCTTCGCTCTCTCCTCGGCGCTGTCCGCCGGTCGGTTGCTCGAACACGCCCCGAGCATGTCGTATATCGCCTGAAATAATAAAATTTCAAGAAACGACAAGACATTGACGAGGAAGGGCCGAAAAACTCCGGCCTGTTTCTCACTCGTATGCGATTTGACGAAAAAAAAAAACACAAATTTTTCACTCGAAGAGGAAAAAAGTTTGTTTTTTTTGTTTGTTTGGGGAAAAAGAGGAAACAAAGTTTTTATTAAGGAACACGATACCTGAACGATTTTCGTCATTTCCTGGATGTCGATTACTCCGTTACCGTCTACGTCGTACATCCGAAATGCCCATTTCAATTTTTCTTCGGCAGTGCCACTTGACGTCACGTCAATCGCCAATAGAAACTCCTGGGGAATGAGAAAGAAAAAGGATTTTTTGAGTTTTTGCAGACAAAGGAAATTCACTTTTCGAGTGCAATCGGGTGGACGGAATTTTCATTTTTCATCCTTCAATATCGCGTGCGTTACAGCGTTGGACCGTAAAACACGAATTTTTGCAGGATCATTTGATAAAGAGTTAATTATCATGACCGACTAGTCGGTGAAAGAAAAAAATCGACTGAATTATGATGGCCATTAAAAATCTATGAAACCTCATAAAATGTAAATTTTAGTTGGTGGATAAAACGATCGGGAGCATAAACCAGAGCAGAGGGAGAAAAAATTCCATAGCCGAATTGTGCAGAGCATAAAGATGCAAGCTTAAAAAATTGCAGTGGTACGAGGACGGCAGTGGAAAAGGTATTTCATGGTCAGACACTGGAAGCAACCACAGTGCCACGTCCGACTAAAATGTGAGTTTACCGCTTGGCCACTGCGGGATACGAACAATTTAAGGATATAATGCGCACCCCTGCATCTCGTCCAAGAGCTAGTAAATACTTGAGCAACAAAAAACGTAGATATTCATTTCCCCACGATTTTTTACTAGCAACCATCTTCCTTATTATTCTCTTGCAGATAATTAACAAAAAATTAATATACGAGCGGTAAATAATGCAACAGGAAAAAGTTGCAGTCTCGCTATGCTTGGAAATTCTTTAATTACATACTAAAAGAATATTTATTACTGGAGAATAAAAATAATGATGATAAGAATTTTAAATTGTTGAATTCTTCTAAAAATCTACATCTTCGTGAAATGTCGATGGACAATTTTTGTTTCATTTCACAAAAACTAAGGAAAATTATGAGTATAATTATTAGAAACTCCGTTTTTTTCACCTTCAATAATTTTTGCCACATTTTCTACCGTGATTAAAAGAAAATGTTCAAAATTGACGATTCTGTTTTTTCTCGACCAGATCTCGCGACTTTTATTCAATATTTGGTCAAGACAAAAAAAAATCACCTTTTCCAAGATCTGGAGACAAAATCTACACGAAAATTGTCATGATTTTTAAAATTGAACAAATAAATTGATAAAAACCGAATTTTTCGTTGAAGCCCAACGCTGCGAACTTTAGAGTCATAAAATTAGTGAATTTTGAAGAGTGAAGAAAATTTAGTATAAAAGGGCATTATTGACGAGTCGACAACCTTAACGGATAAACGAAGCAAGGGGAAACAGGTGTAATAAAAATGGAAATACGTGAGTGAAGCGTGATTAATATGAATCTTGAAGTTTCGAGCTGTAGGTGAACTATTCGTCTGACTTTTTTTTTTCTCTTTTCTTCACGTACGCGTAATTGTACGACATGCTCGAGGACTTTGAAGTTAGTCGAAGCTTTTCTCCCGTACAAAAGCTTCTCTTTCTCGATTCTCACGGATCCTCGTGTTGGCGCGCGCGCGCGCGCGCGCGTGTGTGTGTGTGTGCGCGTGTGTGGACTCGTAAAAAAGATACCCTGGAGGGAAACTTTGTTCTCTTTTGCTTTTTACGATGCTTGAATAAATAATCTTCGGGGAAAGGAGTAGGCAGGAGCGTTTTTTCCCTCGGATCTTTCTGTTTGTTTTTTTTTTAATTCTTCAATCCCCTTTGGGTTACGTGCGAGTTTTAGAATATAGCGATAATAAGGGAAAGGTGGAGTTTGGGCTTTTGCATCGGTAAGTAGGGCAAAGGGAATAATTGGCGAAATTATTTACGATTTAATAATCGAATCATTTAAAATTGAAGTATTTGGGAGTCAAAATTTATTGCAGGCTCAAATTTCTACGGTTTTTCAAGCGCGGTTTGTTAATCGAGTCCTTAAGGGATGGGGAAAAATCCTCGCGACACAAAAGTGTCGACGGAAAAAAAAGTTGAGGTTAATTTATTAAATAATTTGCGTTTTTTCGTCTTGGTTCGAATTCCACGAGCGCGAGGGGTCGCGCACGGGGTTAACGGTCTCAGTGGGCTCGTATCTCTTCGCCTCTTTAAAACGTTACGTTGGGCCTGCAGGGCTTTTCGCCCGCGGGCATCCAAGGAAGGAGAAGAAAAGAAAAAGTAACGGCAGAGAGAAAGGAAATATGCAGAGAGGAAGGAAAAAACGAGCAGGTAGTCGTGTGCTTGACTGAATGTCAGCCCGGAGTTAAGGGGGTGTGCTTGGAATGAGGCAACTCCGATGAGGCGAGCCTCGAGGTTGGAGAAATGCTTGGCTAGGGTCAATATGAAGAAATAAAGGAGAAGAGAGCCAGAGGAGACGATCAAGAGTTCAGGAAGAGGCAAAAGAGGCGCTCACCACCTTTTCCCTTTTTTTCGTCCCTCTCCCCCACCTCCCTGTCTATTTCTCTGTTCTGTCGGCACGGAAAAAGCTGCACGAGTCTTTTCACCACTTTTTTTCTCTGCAGCTAAATCTCGTAATCCCGTAAATTACCCATTTCCAAAAAAATTTCGAAAAATTCTTTATTGCCTGGAATTTGAAATATGCCAACGAACTCAAAGAGGAAAAATCGAATGAGCCAAAATTTTCAACATTACTTTCTCCTCCGGATTCGATGCGCACAAAATCGTTATTTTTCGAAATTTTCCATTTTTCCAAATTGTGATCGGGAATAAAATTGGAAAAAGAAGTTTACTCGAAAAATCATATTTGCCTGACAATATTATGATAACAGTTCGAATTGTATAATAATTTTGACAAATCTTAACGACAATAAAAATCGCACAATCCTTTGAAGACAAAGTTTGGGGCTGCGAGAGGGAAAAAATGTGTCAGTGTTTTGAAACGGCGTGTTTAATTTTGGCTTCCTTTGGAGTTCTTGAAAACGCCATTAAACGTACATAAGCGCACGTGAAAAATGTTGCTTGTGGAGAAAAGCCTGGACCGTCCACCTCGGGGCGTCGAGTGACCCAGTTCATTCCGGGCATAAGCTTAACTACGCTCAAAACTTTTTATTAACGATGCGAAAGCTCGCGGAAAAGCGCTGAGAGACCGAGAGAACGCGAAGAACGAGACAAAGTGACGAGAGAAAAAAAAAAAAAAAAAATCTCGAGTAATTTCGGTGCAGCGATGTTTTGGAGGCTCCAAAATCTCCACAAATAGAAATATTCACTGCAAGAATAACGAAACCATAAAAAATGAAAATGTTTCGTTGCTGATGCGAATTGGAGCAGACGACCGAATTTCAAGTAGAAAAGTCTGGTAATGATTTTCGATCAGACTCCGTCCCAGTGGGTCATGAGTTTTATGGAAATAAAAAAAAGAGCTTCCTTCTATGGAACATACCGCGGAAACGGTGAAAGGTAGCGCAAAAGTTGTGAGGACTAGTTTTGCAGCATAAAAAATTTACTTCAAAAAAGATTCCGATGATACTTTTCTATCTCCGGTAGCTTAGTCCCGAGAGACGATCGAACGATTATAAAAATCTCGCTCCATGCATGACCTTGAGAAACCCTCGATTTGGTCTATCCGCGCTAGGCACTAAACTACTACAGCAAGGAAAATTACGTCGGAATCATTTCTGTAGTAACTTGGATACGCTACAAATTCACTCCCATGGATTTTTGCTCCATCTCCCACCGTTTGAGCAGTATGAGCGACGAAAGATCGCAGAATTTTCAAACTCGAAGATTAATAGCAAAAAAAAAAAAAAAAAAATGAGTAGACTGTCCGAAGCGGTTGAGAGGCCTAAACGTCAGTTGCCTCCAATAAAAATAATGAAAAACTCCCATTTCCTGTTAGGAAAATAGAGGAATGAGAAATAAAATTAAGAAAACATAGCAGCGATCGAAAAACATGAATGTAACGCCTCCGCATATTTTGTGATCAGAAATAATCGAGTAGAACCTTGACGAACCACGAGGAACCTGCCCATTCGTGAATTTGGACGATAAAGTAAACCTTTCAGAGGGTGAATTTGAAGGAACATCAGGAATCCTTGTGTTCTGGCTTGTCCGAATTGAGGGAGGAACGGTGACTCGATGTTTGAGAATGGAAAGGGCGTAGCGAAGGTTGTTAGGAGTGGAGTAACAAGTTCTTGTGGCTTTTGGACATGGATATGTATATTTATACATGTCGACGTGTGTCAACTCCGTTTGCAGGAGTCTATTGACTCGGTTGGCTGTTCCTACCTTCGCAAATCTACCTGTGTGTCTATACGTCCATAGACATTGGTACGAGCAGTCACATTTGTCAAGCTCGAGCTTGGCCAGTCGAAAACACTATTCGCCTGGCCAAATATTCCCTCAACTAACGACCACGTTCAAACGATTTTGATTGCTCAACTATTTTCCGAAATTTCCAAAAAAAATTTGAAAAATCTTGTTTGACATATTTCTTTGAGAAATTTCCTAGTCGTTAATAAGGGAGTGCCGAGATAATAAAAAAAAAAAAAGCTTTGAATCCCGCGCCCTTCCTCCTTTCGTTCGCCGCTTTATTTTATCGTTTCATCGTATTTTTGACCAATTTTTTGACTCTAATTAAAATTTCCCCAGTTTCGCGTAATCCTGCATTAAAAAATGAAAAGAATGAGTCCAACTTGAACTCTTTTCGTTCAATTTTACCGGAGATATGAATTTTTCAAAATGGGGGTCATTTTGACCCCTGGTTAGCAGGTTAGGTAAAGAAAAATAAATAAGATTATCGTTCTAGGGTTCTGAAAATATTGCCAGAAGAAAAAAGATCAAAAATTGATTGACGAATCGACCTTGGAATGAGCGACGTCCCTTTTTTAGTTCGACTCAATTAGATCGAAGGAACCGAACTACTGTTCCTGATTTTTTAACGCTTCTGTATTACCCGAGAACGAGAGCGTACTTGGTTCTCGAACGGAGGATAAAATGCTTTTATTCCAGTTGGTTTGTCCTCGGTGTGTAGATATGGAAATTCATGTATGTAGCAAAGTACTCGATGCAAGTCTATGTGTCACTGTAAATGTCCTATAACGAGATTCTTGGATAGTCCAAAGTGTTTTGGTTGCGTGTCTGGAATATTTAACCAGATGCTTTAGCTCCTTAGGCTGTCGGAGCTTGTTGGAATTCTCACGGCACTTGGAGCTCTGGTGCGATAACAAAAATATACTCGACACGAGCAGAGACATGGATTTGTTTACAATTTCGTTTTTTTTCCTCTTTTTATTTAAATTTCAAATTGAACGATTGAAATAAGTTTCCTCCGCGACAGCAGAATGTTTGATCAACGAACTAATCAACTTTTCCAATTAGAACTTTCGTCGCGATAAAAAGAAAAGTTAGTAAAAATTTCAAATCAGTGACCAAAAGTTTCGAACGAATTAGTACGTGTAAGAAAATTAATGCAGCCTCATTAGAGAGGAGGGAAAATCAAGTTTATGAGGTCGTTATGGAGGCAAACTTCTTGCATAGAAATATTAGCAATCGACTTGGACGTAAGACTCTAGCGACATCGTCATCGGTGCCAGAAGCTCCATTAATTCTCGAATTAATTCCTAAGAGCTCTTTCGATTGGGGTCGCCCGTGAATGAGTGTCGTACAGAATGCATTGCCTCGTAAATTCCAATCAAGTGAAAAACTTCATTAGCTCACGAATTGAGGAAGAAACAAACAAGGTGAAGAAAAGTATTCTAATAAGCTCGAGGCAAGGTTTCTGGGATTGTGAGAGAAATGATAAAAATCTCGAAACATTGATGGGCGAGTAAAAAAAGAAATTTCGGGGTGATTTGAATGTTAAAAATTGATTTTTAATCCTCGTTAGTTAATGAGATTTCGATGCGATTAGATTCAGTTAGAAAGAGCCGAGACGGTCGTGATAAAATTTTTGGAAATTTTGAAAGTGTCAAGGAAAAATATCGAAAAAGTTAATATCGATCGGAATCGATAAGAGTCCGTGAATACCGGCGGTGAGTTGGTCTTTTCTGTGAGTGGCAAAGTACATGAAGGAAAGAAAATATATAAGTAATCGTCTAGGGATGTGTCGAGGGATCGGCTGGTGCTTCATTTCGTTTTTTTATAGCCGGTCTATTGAACCGAGTGTACCGTATGGCGGAACACTGTGCCTTTCCTCCTTTTCTCTTCGCTGACGAAGGCTTTTTTTAACCCGATAGTTAAACGCTCCGAAACGAGTAAATTTCTTCTTAAACATTCGTACGTGCATTTTGCAATGGTTATTTCGTATTTTGTCATTTTGAACAGTCGGAATGATTATTTATAAAGAATAAATAATATTGCAACGTTAACCTTGTTTTGTACCTATCCTGGTATGGGGTCAAAATGACCCCTATTTTGAAAAATACATATCTCCGGTAAATATCAACAAAAAGGATGCTCCTTGAGCTCATTCTTTTTGTTTTTTAATGCGGAATCACGTGAGCCTGGGGCAATTTTGCTTGGGGTCAAGAAATCAGTCGAAAATGCGGTGAGACGATAAAAATCGAAAAAACGAAGGGATAAAGGGCGCGGGATTTAAAGTCGCCTCTGGGGTGGTTTTTGACCCCGTGTCACCCTTCCGGAGGTTTAACAATAAAAAAATAAAAACTGACCGCCATTTTTTTACTCCGAAACCGAAACCATCCCCATTCTCGTAATGACGTTACGAATTCCAGGCGAGAGCCCAATTTTTTGTGTTGGAGATAATTTTTTTGACTGGACTGGTATGCAAAAAAAGATTTTGCAAGTGAGCTGTGTTGGTTCGGATGGAAAGCCCTTCTTTGGCGTTTCATGAAAATTGTGATCCGTCTTCCGAGAGGATTTTCGTATGCCATAAAAATTGTTGCGTTGCTCCAACACTTTTTCCTCGAACAAAAGCCTGTTTTTTTCTTTTTTCCTATAAACTTTATTCATTATGATAAAAATCATATTTTTGCTCATTGCCTCACGCTCCTCACGAGCTCTGGCGTCACGATAAAACAAAAGCTGTGCATGTCACGTGATAATTTGTTTCTGCCTATGCAACAATCAGCCCCATTTCGTGATGCTATTTTTTTTCCAAGTCAGCACCGAGAATAACGAGCCTTTTTTTTTTGTTAATGTTTTTTCTGCAGGAAGCCACCCCTGTTTTCGTAAAAATGTTACTTTTTCAATGGGAACTCCGCTCGTTAAGGGAACAAGAGCTTTTTCCTTTCGTACTCCTCGGACCAGCATCTTGGCAATCGCAAAATGTTAATTCTCGAAGGAAAAGCCTCGTTGATTTTTTTTGGTTTTTTTTTTTTTACTGAATCGAGCAAAGACTTTGGCGACGATTTTATTTTCGTCTTTGGTGACGGCGATCGCATGGACGCTTTTTATTCGCCCAAGTTAGGCGTCGATGACGTAACACAGCGAGGTCTCGCGGACACGCGTTCGCGTCACGAGAGCCGACAAAGAAATCGATTGTTCGTGCTGCGTTGTTAAATTATTGTTTTTTTTTTTTCTCCGCTAGAAAATTCAATGTCGAAAGATGTGTCGCCATCGAGTTACCGTTCGTGAGGTTCGTGAGGTAAATTCAACGTGTAAATAGACGCGTGTACGAGGTTCGTTCGCACAGGGATTGAGTGCGAGACAGTGTTTGTTAACTTGGCCGAGTTTATTCGCCGGCTCCCTCCGCCGCTTTCTATCGCTCGCATCGGCTCAATGTAACGAGACGATGCGGAGCAATCTCAACAATTTCGCACGCTCCAGAGAAATTCCTCGTCGTCTCGAGTCTCCTCGGAATTTATCCAGCTCCCAAGGAGTCTATAAATTATTGCCAAGCCGAATCAAAAAGTTCGCAGTCGATCAAAATTCCACTCGAAATTCCATTCAGTGGATTCATGCTTGTCAGTGCATTTTGTAACAGTGAGAAAAAAAAATTGTATTGCCTGATAAAAGCTGAAAAAGTCTTATCGCGATGTTTCGAATGTATGAAAAGAAGAATGGACTAACCTTAAAGTCGATGTAGCCATTTTTGTCCATGTCGAATGTACGAAAGACGTGATCACAAAATTCCTCGGCGTTACCGGACGGGAAGAACATTTTGTACATGTCGACGAATTTCGCCGGAGTGAGTCGTCCGTTGGGACAGTCTTGCTGAAAAGTAAAGAAAAAAAACCATCAGCAAAGTCGTAAAATGCGTTGGGAAACATGGATGTATGTTTAATAGTAAAATCGATCATTTAGAGGGTCCGATAAAATGGAGACGCTGGGTAAAAACAATGAGGGAATGTTTTGAAAAAGTAGTTTTATATTTTACGAAGAGAAATCCATTTTTCCGAGACCCGCATCACTTTATTTCCAGATGTCGTTGTTTTTTTTTCTTTTTTTTTTTCAAACAACCATTCTCGAGAGATTTATTTTTCTTTTTTTTCGGATCCGGGCCGCGTGGATCCGATAATAGGGACGAGGTGGGGGTGGGAAAGAAGGGATGATGCGACGATTGGTACAGCAGAGAGAAAGAGCTCGAGTCGTTCTTCTCTCTCCGTCGGTGTCTCTCGACCTACATTCGGCTAACGCGGTTGAAAATAAAATGTAGCGAGCGAGTTGAAGGGAGGAATTTTCAAAGCTTTATTTTTTGACATGCGAACGTGCAAGTTTTTCGAGATATTCCTTGAGATAAGAGGAACGTAAGCACCAAAAATAAATAGGATAATAATCGACATAAAACAAGTGGACGAAATAATGACTCTGAAATTCCCAAACTTGGGCTCCAACGAAGAAAAAAAAAAACTTTTTTCCAACAATTTTTTTTCCAATTAAAAAAATCATTGTAACTTTCGTATCGGTTTTTTGTCAATGGATCTTGAAAAAAAAATTATTTTACATGATGTCAAAATTTGCATCGTTGGAATGCAACGAAATGCTGTCTTTTCTCCAACAGAATCAAGAGTCGCGGTAGCGACTCGAGACAAGTACATTTACGCTAGTGTCAAAGTCAAGCGAGCTCGCTACAAGACACTTTCACAGCAAGGAGCGCGTT
>JAPYYS010001582.1:0-24807 GCA_030522525.1 Campopleginae sp. 14b
GTGTGTGTGTGTGTGTGTGTGTGTGTGTGTGTGTGTGTGTGTGTGTGTGTGTGTGTGTGTGTGTGTGTGTGTGTGTGTGTGTGTGTGTGTGTGTGTGAGCGTGTGTGCGTGAGCGTGTGCGTGTGCGTGTGCGTGTGCGTGTGCGTGTGTCTGTGTGTGTACAGCATTTTTTAAATTTCGAAAAAAGAGTGTCGACGCTCTAATTTCCGCAAAATTTCAGATCTATTGCTCATTTTTCTTCTACAAATAGAGAATCATAATAGGATGATTGGTATTGAATTTGGGGAATATCGGTCGAACGGTTTACATTTTATGATCTTTCGAATTTAACGAAAATATAAGATTTTCGAAAAATCGTCAAACCACACTGATTTATGCAAAATATTGCATATAAGTTTGTACTTCATCTTCGCTTTCTAAAAAAGTTGTCGAAATGCCTCAATTTAAATGGAAATATAGAAGGAAAAGCGGCAAATTGAAATTTGCAAATTGCTTCCTTAAGGTGCTCAAGATGCATGAGGTCAAAGCTTCCTCTATGAGGATGCCAAGATGAAAAAAAACCTTCCTCCTAAAGGAAGATTCAAAGGTAGAATAAACAAGATAGCTTACTCATAGAGGAAGATTTGAGCTCGTGCATCTTGAGCACCTTGAGGAAGCAATTTGCAGCTTTTTTTTTTTTAACTAAATCACACATCGAAGTCTGAGCAGCAGAAGCTTTGCAGCAATGACATAGAGCGCCACTGGAGACGAAGTAGCGGGATTTCCGATGGATTCCATTGTTTGGATTGGATGATTTTTTCACTTATTATTGCACGAATAAATTATTTCAATTTAATTCTGCTCACAAGAATCTTGGTTGAAAGGGTTTTTACTGAACGCAGGCTATTTAAAAGACCTCTGCTTTATTTTGGAGTAATTTGAAATTCGAGGTTATAGCTGATGAATAGATACCGGCGGTCGGTTCGGAGTTACTCTGTCGTTAACGCGCGTGACCGGTCCGGTAATTTTTTTTTCAATACAGAAGAGTTCGTCACATATTCTTTAGGGTTCAAAGTGTTTTTTAAGCTAAAAAAAAAAATCGTTTCTTGGACAAATTTACAGTGGTATTACCCCTTAAAATTTGTTGAATAAAAAAGGTAGCGCGCCATGACGACACGCTCACCACCCCCTCCTCCGCATTCTTCATTTTTTCGGAACAGAGGGGGGAAGGTACGATATATCAGCGAGCGGAAAAAATTAAAATTAAAATCTAACCGAATTTCAACCCCCGGGACACCATATATATACAAAAAACGTGGCACAGTACGGCGAAACCCGACACCCACACCCTCCTCCGCACACCCGCAAACCGCTCACCCACACCGTCGACCGATCGCACTCGCGACGGCCGACTTCTGGCGGAAAGGAGTGGGGATAGGAGTGGGGGTGGCCATAGTGTGCCACCTACTACTCACGCAATTTAAGGGCATGAAACAATTTTGAAGTGAAGATTTGAAGTGAAGAATTAATCGGTCTGTCTTTTCATTATAAAACGTCATTCTGCCTGACGGCAAAAAAAATCCGCCACGACATTGTCGATATCGCGACAATGTGAGATCGAAAAGGAATATTGTTGCAAGAGGAGGCACCAGCTTGCAATCCAAGAATTCTTAAACGCCGCTGATTGTATAGAAGTAAGCGTTTGATGGTCGGTAATTATTTCGGATCGGCTCCCTATTAAGTAAGCACGGAATTTGGTTAGCGAATAAACGATAGCGAGCAGTTCCTTTTCGGTGGTGGTATAGTTTGCTTCACACTTCGTCAAACAGCGAGAAACTATATCAACCACGTTATGATCACGAGCATCGTCTATTTGGTAGAGAATTCCACTGATTCCGACATCGCTCGCGTCAGTTTGCAGTCTATAGGGTCGCTTTTGAAGAACATGCTTTAATGTAACGCAATTGTTAAAATCTTGTTTTAAACGTTCAAAGGCTTTCGCATAATCCTCTGTCCAGTGCCAATTTTTATTTTTTTGTAGTAATTCGCGTAGAGGAGAAACCGATTCGCTTTTATTTGAACTAAATTTACGTTAATAATTGCAAACGCCAAGGAATTGTTGCAGTTGGCGTTTGTTTTGCAGTTCTGCGAAATTAATCATCACGTCTAGTTTTTTTTGGATCTAGTGTGATACCTTTGGACGAGATGAAAAAGCCTAAGAAGAAAATATTTTCTTGGAAAAACGCGCATTGCGATATTTTTAGGGTAAAATTGTATTCCACTAATCTCTTAAAAAGGCGATCTAGCACATCCAAATGCTCCATAATTGTTTCAGTTCCGATTAGAATGTCATCTATGTAACATGATATGTTCTTATCAAAATCCCTCTTTCACGCGAAGCTTAAAGATCTAATAAAACCGCTACCTGCTGTTTTCAATGCAGAGGGGATTCTGCCGAATTGATGCATGTGTGAATCAAATATGAATGCGGTATAAGGCCTCGGTTGTGCCTGCAGTGGAACTTGCCAATGGCCATGGGTCAAATCCAATTTCGAGATACAGTATATTTCTGAAATATTTCGTTAATTAGTGGAGGAGACTCATGATGATCCTCTATGTTTTGATTTAAACGTCGCGCGTCGAGGCAAATACGGACTGATCCATCTTCCTTTTTCACCACTCTAAGTGGATTACAAAATCGGCTTGCCGTTCTCTCAATAACTCCCTGCTCCACCATTTTCTCGATCGCCTCTGCGGTTGCGTTCCCAATTCCAAATGAGACCGGGTAATTTTGTCGAATTTGTGGGTTTTATTTGTCAACACAATACTACGTTCTTCTTTACTCTGTTCTCTTCTTCAAATTCATCGCAATTCACAAAATTTCCTTTTAAATAGAACCATAAGTTAGCTTTGCCGACGAGAGCATGTTCAACTATCGTTGATTTCTTTTCTTCTCTAATGTTTTTCGTTCTTATAAATTTTTTCAGGTCTTCGAGGAATTCGGCCGGGTGCTTTTCTATTTCGTCTTGAAATTGCGGTATTTTAATATCAATATGAAAATTTTGTACGTTACTCATGATCGACGTCATGTCCTCGGCAATTAATCCGGAATTTGTTTGGCCTTGACGACCTGCTTCTCGTACTTGTTGTTGCTACTGGCCCCGGTCCATCTGTGCTTCAAGCCTCGCACGCAGTTGTTCAAGCTCCTCTCTTTCTTGTCTCAATCTTTCTCTTTCCACCTGTATGTTCGCCAGTTGAGAGGAATTATCCGTTTCTCCCATATCCTTCGTTACCACCATTTTTCTTGTTCACTTCTTGTCACCTAAAGTAAGATTATTGTTTAATTTCCTTTTACAAATACGACCAGCTCTCGTGACGTATGTGTCGCATACGTTCTTGTCAGCCATTAACCGGACATTTTTATTTTTCTATTTGTCAGTTTCACGCACAAGATCTTTATATATTATCCAAAAATAAACACAGATATATTTCCGTCTAGAGTATTCTAATTCAATTAAATAAAAGTTGTTTTTGAATCATCTTTGATTCACATAAAAATGATGAGAATTTCTACGAATTGTTCGGCCGATTCCAATTATGTTGATAGTATTTATTTCTTTATTTACTTATTTATTTTTTAAATTGTGTCTCTAGTTGGGCGCCAGTTAAAAGATTTATCATTTGAAATTTCGGTAACGAGTTCGAAGATTAGTATATAAATAGAAATTTCCATAATTTATTTATAAATTAAAGTTTACTCATTTGATGTATTGAACATATTTTACGCTTCCCCTCAGTATTTCGCCGATCACTTCAAATTATACCCACGCACGCACACGCACTCACACATACACCAATTTCCTCTATTTGATTATTTCTACATATTTCCCTTGGACAAATTTCGAATACAGTTCGGAGACTTATCTGGACGTTCGAAGTCTCTCGCGTTGGCTCCTGCCCTGAGACTAGGATCCGGAGTCGAAGGAAAAAGTATTATTCTTTTTCTTGAATATAACTAATGATGAAGGACTGGCCAGTCTTCGTCGTTTTGTTTATGGATTGATGACCTTTCCCGTAGACGTCCCAGAGCAAAGAGAGCGTTTTCTTTTCCTCGAGATTTCATCGAACCTCCAATTCTTCGAAGAGGGAGAGAGAATTTCCCAAAAGTGGGACTTTCGTCGTGCGTGAGGGTGGAGGATGCGTGGTGATCGAATCAATTCTCGAGATCACACGCAGATATTTCGTTGGCGCGAGGATTTCAAGAAAGCGCATCTCACAAGGTGGAATCATGTTTGGCAAATGATGTTCAGGTTGTTGTTTTTTTTCAAATGAATCCGAGGTACGTAATCTGCAATTCATTTTTGAATAAACTCTCCTTTTGTTGACAGTTTTCCCGCGGATCGTGCATCGTTCGGAACCATAAAATCCAGTGTGTCCTTTACAACCGGTTAAGAAAGCCCGGGCTGGAGTGTTACGAACAAATGCTGCAAGTAGGAACGAAAATGAAGCATCTTTAATTTCGAGTCCTCTTTCGATCGGTTCCGCAACTTCTCTAACGAAGTCCTCGAAAAAATCGTTAGCGTCATTCGGCTTTGAATCGCCGCAGTACAATGCAATTACCAAAGGTTTGCAGCAAAAATCCTTGTGCAGAATTTTAAATAATATTGGCCACACCTGTTGTTTAGAGCGATTGTAAACGGATAAACCATCGACGTTTACCAATACTCTTAATTCCTTCTCATTGCACCCAGACATTGTTAACTGCTTTCGAAGTTGAACTTCAATGGCAAGGTGCATGTAGGAACCGTATGTCCCTTTCTTCGAAAGCATAGGCTGAATTCGATTTTCAGTTCTTTGTGTACGCTAAAGTATTTCCGCTTTCTTTGGAAGATCAGCGTGGCCTTCAGATCTCGAAAGACTTAAAAGATCGTTCAAAAAACTGTGCGTGATAGCATTAACATGCTTTATTGCACAATCTCAAAGTTTGTCTGTCAGTGTTTGTGCCATCTTCTTCTTCATCGAGTCCACGTGCATCAGGAAGCCAACTCGACTCCAGTAACTCATCATCGAGAGAGAACTCTGATCCTGACGCAGTGTCCGATAAATGCTCATCGATAAACGATCTAAAATTAGAACAAAAATTACAAGAATGAAACTCGTGCTAATTACTCAGCACGTTTATTTACAAGCGGAATTTATCGTGAAATCGCGAAGGAGTTATTTATTTCTACCGATTTTCGTATCAAATTTTGAATACTATACATAATAATTATGTCTATTATTGTTCCAACTACGAGCGAAAAATAATGATCATTCTCAAATTTTCATTATAAAGTTCGTTCGAACAGCTCATTTAAGCGAAAATTGGAAAATGTGTATCTCACTGACGTTTTTTTCGGAACTTCAAATAATGACTGTTTCTGCTGATTTTTTACCGTTATCAAAAGCAAGAAGTACATATGCTATTGTAGCTCAAAGATGAAATAGAAAATAAAAATGATCGATCGAATACGAACTGTCAGACGTTTTTCGAGTCGACATTGACCGTCTTACATACAATAACTGACTAAAGTAATCGTGCCGATATAAAGTTAATGGCTTGGTCTGAAACATTTTTGGTGCATAACTTTTTTTTTACTACTTACACATTCGTGGGTTTACAGAATTTTGCGGAAGTATCATCCTGCGTGGGTCTTTGTGATATGGAATCGGTATTTGTTGAAATATCGATGACTGAAACTTCTCGATCCAATTGTTCTCTCCAGATCACGTCCTGCAGATCTTGTTCAATATCTCCAGATCTGCGAATACAAAAAAAATGTTATATTCGTGATCGTAGCTCGCATGAATATGTCTTTTTTTCTAAATATAATTATTTTAAGTCTACGCCTGTGTTTTTGAGCGTGCTTCTTTAAATGATTATGGTGAAAATTGAGTCATCAGAAATATAACTAGGAAAAAATTAAAAAAATACGCCAGGAAGACGTCCCATATGAAACATTTTGCGATGCTCACGACAGACCCATCACTTGGCACAGTACTGGGTGCCGAGTATCAACACCAAACTCCGGCTCTGAGTTGACTCAGTAGTAACACTTTTATTGTGCTAGAATTGGTAACCTTAAAGTTGGGATAGATCATCATCCCAACTGCCCCAACCTGCCCAAGCATCCAGTATCGACTCCAGTTAAATTTGCTATCCAACTATTGAGCCCGTGATGAATACCAGCTCTATGCCGACATTCGATATTTCAGTGTTGGCATCAGTCTTTGGCCGGGCGACGGCCACTATGGGCTAATACTGGGACCAACCTCAAAAAGTCGACTGCGGGTTCTATTCTTCTATCAATACGACGGCGCATGGCCAACAAGATGCCGACACTAAGGTCATTGGCGCAGTACTCGGCCAGTCTTGTGTCGATTGTGAAATGGTTCCTGGGACGTAATTTTCCAATGATTTTTTTTCTCAAGGGTTTGTTCTCTTCCGATTGAGGAGTTTCGGTACACTAAACAAAAATGCTTAGGTTGCTTTGAAATTTTTTTCACATGTTTGTTAATAATGTCAAAGCCCACCTGTGAAAATTAAGACCGATTCACAACACGGTTTTTGAAAAATAATTTTTTTTTCATGAAGCGTTTTAACACGGGATTAGATAACACATCCCGTATTTCATTTAGTCATAATTTCAAAAATGCTTACACATTAAAAAAAAAAAAAAACGCCAACTTGCGCGTTGTATACAACTAGCAATTATATCAAATTTTAAAAACGTTTCTCTGTATAGTTTAGCAGCATTTCGTAAAAACAAATAATCAAACGGCTCATTTTCCATCGACTCGCTACGGTCGAAGGAAGTAACGGCAGCGGTGCATTGCGTCAGGATCAGCGCGAAATTTCAAACGGTCCTCTGTCTGTTTCACTCTTTTATCGTAAACAGCTTCGGTCACCTATTTGCCTTTCCACCGTTTTTTTGGCACCATCACGATTATGTCAAAAAGTAAAAATTCAACACAATGGAAAAAATGTCGCGAGATCGAATTTTTGTAGTTAGATTGCCCAAACAGCTGTTTGAGCGGACTTGTCGACTGAGCAGGCCGGCCACCACACGCGAAACGAAATGCGACGGAGCATTGCCGCGGCTGTCACGTTCTGGTCAAACTTTCGATAATTTTTAGAAAGCACATAAAAATATCCATTATATGTAAAGTGAATTATAACATTCATTATTGCAAAAAATGAAGATGGATACATAATTACCTACATATTATTCATAATAAAGACCACACTTAATAATAAAAAGTGATAGTGTAGAAGTTGGCACGCTGCTAAGATACAATGGATTTGCCACCCTGATCCCCCCCAAAGATAAGCTGTACCGAAACTCCTTATTATACACATCGTAAATCACTTGATATCGTCATCTCGATAATAGTACTCGCAACTCAAAGATGCGGTCGGAATGAAATAAATTTTCCCCCGAGTTAAGGGATTTTTATCTTGGAAACTATGGGCATGAGCAGAATTTCCTCGAAACAAAAAGTTTTGGCATCACTCAAAGAACGCTCGAAATTTTTTTCAGAAGGATCACGAGCAATTTCTTTCCGAAAATGATGAAATTCAACTTTGTTGAAAAATCAGAACAAATTGCACAGCGTTCTTTGATTAATTGAAAACATTTTTACTGGCAACTAAATTTTGCTCAAGCCTGCATTTTTATAGGGGAAAAATCGTTTGGCACACGAATGCACACATTGATTTATTTAATTAACTAATTTAATATGCGCTTACCTTTTTCTCCAGTAGTCGTTGGATTCTGCAATATCCAAATCACGTTGGGTGGTAGAAATACTCTGTGACGTGACATTTGCCGCCCCGCCACCCACACGAATCGTGGTCGACCAGTGGACAGGATTTACGGTCCTTTTGACGACGCAACGCGACTCGTCGGCGGCCCGCCGATCAGACTCCTCGACGTCAGTTATAAGTTGCCTCACCGACCGTCGGAAACGCCCTACCTACCGTATAGCTGCCTGAGTATCTGCATCTCGATGCCTCATTGCCTACCTTAAGTTGCCTAAAAATTACCTGCGAAATGCCTAATTGCCTACCTTAAGTTGCCTAAAAATTACCTGCGAAATGCCTAATTGCCTACCTTGAGTTGCTTAAAAATTACAGGCGAAATGTCTAATTTCCTACCTGAAGTTGCCTAGAAATTGCCTGCGAGATGGAGGGTGACGGCGAGAGAACAACTTTCATTTTTTATTAGTGGCGAGCGAGCCTTTGCCGCTCCTGCCGTCCGGTGTCCCTCGGCGAGCAGAAAGCGACCGACACCATACAGTCACGACCATCGGGATTCCGGCAAGGAAACCGCCCACCTAGCCGTCGAGCCCCCGTCATCTCGGCTCGGCGGAGCGAACGATCGAAAGCACACGTCGAAATTAGGCCACGTGTGAACGCCTTCCGTGGCTTTCCCGCCGTCGCAACCGAGAGTTGCATCGTTCGCCGCCGCGACTGCAGGAGTTGCAGTCCGTGTTCAACGGAGCCTCGTCCAGTGGGGCTCGGGGTGTTCCCGGGGCGGAGGTGATTCGCTGTTGGCATTGTGGGCCCACCACAACGCAAAGGGACGCCGAAGGTCGTGAGGGAGGCCTCCCCCTCGCCTGCCTGTCGGACATCGGCCGGGTCCCCAAGAGGAAACCCTTCTGCAGGCTCGGCAAATTATCGGAGGGCGGAATCCGAGCGGAGATCCCTTTTCGAAAGTCCCGCGCACGACACCGAGGCGCGAGGAGCGGAAGTTAGTCGATTCGCGAAATACGCGAGAGAACGCTCCCTGCGGGTTAGAGTGGTGGGGGAAAACCGAGAGCACGGACCCTTACCGCGGCACGAGAGTAATTAGTCTTGTTCTGCGAGTCCTACCGGCGAGTCTTACGTAAGAAGATCGGCGATATCCAACGCTCCGCCACGTGCCCAGAGACAGCGTGCCTCGGTAAGCCCGTTCCGTTCTTTTTCCCTCGCGACTCGGTGGGACCTTGGGTTCTTTTCCGTGTCGTAGTGTTTGGAATGCATTGAGCGCGCCCGTCTCTCCTTTTTTTGGCGTCGAGGGGATCGGAAGTCGTGGTTGAGCGAGATTGCGGCTCTCACCCTCCCGGTACCTCGTACGTTTTGCGTTGTTTGCTCCAGAATCCCGCCGAGTCCCTTCGACGACTCGCCCTAATTATTTTAGTTTTGCCCCAATTCCGCAGCTACTGTTCTGCCACTTTTTTGTCTTTTTGTTTTTTATTTCAATTGAAGATTGTTTTAACAAATCGACGACGTCGAGCAGATATTCGAGCGCTCGCGTCGTACGATTTCAATTTTGTGCTGCGTATGTCGCTCAAGGCCGGCCGCACGCGGCCCGCGTCGATTTGTATTCGCTCTATCTCTCTCTCGCCCGAGTCACCGTCCGTCCGCCTATTTACCGTCAATTCTATTTTGTTTCGTTATTCGCCGAGCGTTTCCGACGGGATTAGCGAAGTATTGTATTTCGAGATGATTATTTCCTTCGGATCTTGTTGTGATCGATATTGTTCTTAGCCGTCGTTCCTCGGTCCTCGCGACCGCTTATGTCGCCCATTTACCTGCCTTCGGACCTGCGCTGCCTAAGATTGCGAATTACCTGCGCCACTGTGCGCCCTCTGCGCTCTTATCATTACCTGAGGGAATTGGCTTCATCCCTCCGCCAGGTTGCCTAACTACCTGCCTTCGAGCCCTTAGCTACCTAATTTCTTGGGCTCTGCCCCGCTAGTGTTGCAGTACTCGGAGCTTGCTCCGATTGTATGCGTAGGTTGCCTAAACTACCTGCCCTCGGGCTTTAGTTACCTGAGTGCCTGCTTGCTACCTGCGTCAGTGCCGCACACACTAACGCCACTATTATCGCGGCGTTCTCAACTCGTCCGTACCGTCGGCAGACGCGTGTCGAAAAGTTACATGTAAATTCATTCAATTTTGTTTCCTGTTCTGAATAAATTACACATTATAATTGATAATTCGCGAGCGTGTTATTTCCTTGCATTTTCGTTGTGTTTGTTACTCTCGCCCCGATCCAGCCCCTCTACCATCGAGTATCTCAGTTGGGCTGAGTAGTTGGACCATCCGGAGCTCTCGTGTCCTCCAGGCGCCGTGGCCTGCACACCTGGGTTGGAGCGAGCGAATTTGAAGTCGGCGTAGCCGGCGGTACTCTCGTACCTGGCGCCCAGTTCGCTCCGGCCGTGCCAGGGCAACCCGAGAGGACGGGAATGAGAGGCTCCGAGGGGACGGAGTTCCCAGAGTCGGGAAAATCCTGTTACAATTCATATTGCTGATATTCGATGAACTATTCATTATCTATGCATTTCAATTTAATTCATCATCACTTGAGTGTTCGGTCAAATTGTTCCTTTTTTTTCGATGGTAAAATCGTTTAATTGCGTTAGCGTTAGGTACGCTCGACCGTACAATACGCGTTACTACGCGTTACAGATTTCGATGATGGCGCTCACGGCGCTACGAACAATTTTTCCTCCCGCTCACCACGTGGTTTCTACTCGATCCTGGCGCTAAACCGCGCTACGAGAATTTACAATAATATACGCCAATTGCGTTTCAACTAATGCCCATAAATCGACACGCCAATCGCGTGGTAACAATACTCAAGACTAATACGCTAACCGCGTTTACAATTTGTTTCAATAATTAATACGTTATCTATCCCAGTTATTCGGTCCGTTCTCTAACGAGTTCTCTAGCTCTCTATCGATCATCGGCGCTGACCCATCCGCATCGATTTCCAATCAGGAGAAATCCTCGATCCTAAGTAGGGTCGAAGTGCGCGGAAGGGCTGCGCCCTACGCGTTCTCGTGACGGCTCCTTGCGAATGTCCCCAAGTGCTCGCACACTCACACGCGTATCCTGGCGCGATGCTCGAAATCATGAGCTCGCACGTTTAACATGAAAGATAATAATAATGGATTAGACGTTGCACCAAGTCGGTGAACGTCTGACCAAGACCATATTGCGCTTTCCTTTAATTCTCGCTTTATCAGGGACGCAGCAGCGCGTTTAACAAAAAGAAGTAACGGGTCGTTACAACCCATTGCCACCGAGTTAGTCGCCCAGTGGGCATGTCCCGTAGCGAGGGTTCAGGGACCGCCGTGAGAGCCTCCCCGATGAGGAAATGCCCGGGGGTAAGTGCGGAGACATCATCCGGGTCGTCCGACATGGGTTCCAGCGGACGAGAGTTGAGTACGGCCTCGATTTGTGTAAGAAGAGTTGTAAGTTCTTCAAACGTCAAGGTAGCGTCTCCAATCGTCCGCCGGAGGTGGTGCTTGACCAATTTCACTGCGGCCTCCCATTTGCCGCCCATGTGTGGTGCTCCCGGAGAATTGAAGGCCCAGGTAATCCCGTCAGTTGCTCCAATGCGTTGGAGGCGCTCGGCCTCCCATGTACCCGCGTGGAAGAGTTGTTTCAATTCTGCTGCTGCACCCTGGAAGTTTGTCCCGCAATCGCTGTGGATTGTGTGCGGGACGCCCCGTCTTCCGATGAACCGGCGGAGCGCTGCGAGGAACCCGTCCGTGGATAAATCTGTAACAAATCTCAGATGCAGAGCAGAGGTGGTGAAACAAACAAAAATGCACAACCAGCCTTTGTGACATTTATTCCCGCGCCCGCGCCAGCTTTTAAGAAGAACTGGCCCCGCGTAGGCGACCCCCGTGAATAGAAACGCCCGTCCGGGCGTGGCCCATGAGGCTGGCAACTGACCCATAAGTTGCTGCGCCTTTTGTGCCCGAGAGCGCGCGCATTTGACGCACTGCAAGATAACGGAGCGTACTGGACGCCGCCCGCCGATTATCCAGCGGCTCCGTCGTAAGTACGCTAGCGTTACCTGCGTCCCGCGGTGGTATAAGTGCGCGTGTGTGCGCCCCGGATAAGAAGCTCCGTTAGTGGGGAGTCCGGAGGGAGGATGACTGAGTTTGTGCTCTCAGGTTGTAAGGCTAAGTACTTCAGCCGGTCTCCCACCCTGAGGATCCCGTGGTGATCGATAAACCCCGTTAACCGCGTGATCGGATGCGATTTTGGGAGCGTATTGCCCGATGCGAGAATTTCGAGGTCTGAAGTTAAAAATGCTCCCTGAATGGCTTTTACCCAATAAAGCCGTGCATGTTCCAGGTCTCCCGGTGTGATGGCTGATCTCGATGTGCCGTTCCCTGCGCTTTTCAGGCTTGTAATCGCCCATAAGAGCCAAGCTGCGATTCGCAACACCCGTGTCAGCCTGGAATACCGCTCGATAAGATCGAAGACGGATCCGTGTGTTGTTGTGACTGCTAGCGTAAGACCTGGTCGCTCTTCGAGCGCCGATGCGTCCCCCGTCCCGATGCCTTGCGTTGGCCAATGCATTGCGTCTTTGGCTAACCAGGGTGGCCCGTCCCACCCTGATGAGAACCGCGCGATTTGTGTGACGGTTAGCCCCTGTGATGCACAATCTTCTGGGCTGTCCCGGCCCGGTGTGGATCTCCATTGGGCCCGTGGCACGAGCTCCTGTGCCAATGCGACCCGGTTCCGTACGAAATCCTTCTACCGTGAAGCGTGTGAAGTGAGCCATGTAAGCGTTACCATGGAGTCCGTCCATAGGTGAACCCGTGAATCCTCAAGGCCTAAGATGCGTTCCACATTGTGTGCCAACTTGGCTAGGCTGCCGCTAGCTCTTAGCTGGGAATTGTAAGTCGCTTAATCGGGGCGACCTTCGTTTTTGCGCAGACTAAGGAGACCGATGCGCGGTTCTCCTTACCCGAAACCCGAACGTACACGACAGCACCCATTGCGAACTGAGATGCGTCGGAAAAACCGTGTATTTCGACCGCCGCGCCCGATGCGGTTTCGAGCCATCGCGGTACCGATACCGTCCCGAGTCGCGATAGCTCCCGACGAAACGCGACCCATGCGTTGCTGACCTCGTTAGAGACGAGATCGTCCCAACCCAATTTTTCGAGCCAAAGCCGTTGTAAGAGGATTTCGGCCCGTATCGTGACTGGTGCGAGGAATCCCAGAGGGTCGTAAATTTCGTTTCGTTATCCCGTCCCTGATCGTGTACGTGTGGACTGTGAAGTTGAACACGTCCGTGTGTGGAAACCATGCGAGACCGAGTACCTTTGTTTCGCATGATTCAAACTCCCATGAGCTCTCCGTTCACGAAGCCGCCCCGACCGCTGCGAGAAGCTCTGGGTGATCGCTCTGCTATTTGGCTAACGGCTGGCGACCCGCTGCGGTGATCCCGACCAACTGCTCGGCTTCTGTGACGAGCTCAGCTAGGGTGGCGGCCCCGCCCTTGATATCGTCTACGTATCGTCCCTTTGTAAGGGGGACGACCGCAGCTGGGAATCTCTCACCCTCGTCAGTTACCAGCTGATCGAGGACTCGACATGGAAGAAATGGTGCCGACCGCGTTCTGTAGGTCACCGTGCTGAGGTGGAAAAGAACGACTCGCCCGTTTTCGTCCACCCACAGGATGCGTTGTGAATTCCAATCCCGCTCTCGAACCCGAAATTGCCGAAACATCTTGACGATGTCGGTCGCGAAGACTACCCGATGTAGCCGGAACCACACGAGAACGTCCGATATGTCTCGCTGCAGCTTAGCGCCGGTGTGCAAAATGTCGTTAAGTGACAACCCGGAATCCGTATTGCGCGACCCGTTGAAGACAACGCGCAATTTCGTGGTGAGTACCCCGTGGTGCGGCAGGTAGTAGACCAACCCGTGTGGAGTATAATTCCCCGGAACCCGAACCATATGCCCCATGGCCGCGTACTCACCCATAAACGCGTCGTACAAGCCCTTGTAATTCGACTCCCGATCGAGTTTGCGTCAAAGTCGATATAGGAAAGCTGAGGTTGACTGAAACGAGCCTCCTGAGGTGCCCGATGCGGATTCGATCGGTAGCCCGACAACTGTAACGGAGATTTTCCGCCATGGGTCCATCTCGTCCCTTCTCGGCTCACCTCGCCCCTCGCGCACTCCCCAACGGTCGCGAGAGCGGCCTGGGCACCAGGCACGAAGTGCCGTCAAAACGGTTTTGACTTTTTATTTGCCCGCTCTCATCCGGCTGAATTGACCGGGGTACGCGAGAAGCGACGGCGACCGAGGCAGTCCGACTACTCAGCTCCAACTGAGATACTAAGGGGCGGAGGGGGTGATCCTTTGGGGAAAAAAGTAACAGGCGGAACACATGACAAAATAATTTACCATAGAATGCGAAAAATGAAAGGTGAACAATCGAATTTATTTTGAAATGGAAATTGAAAGAAATAACACAAAGGGGTGTTAATGGCGCGGGTATTACCAGTGAGCAATATTCCGCCTGACGAGGAGTGACGGGGAGCCAAAAGGTAGCGTTGGGACGGCAACGTGGCGATCGGAAGGTCGGCGGCGCAGCGGCCAAAGGTAAAGCAAGGTAACGCCAGGTACTACACCGCTAACCCGCCGATCGACCGACGTGGAAGAAAAGCAGTCCCGAACGACTCGAAACAAGGTGTAAGGTGGTAGGCGACAGCGAAACCATCTCGCGTATTGCCCAGCAGCGACGAAGGTAGATAAAGACGAACGCCGTTCCAGCTGTGACCAGGCGACTGATTCGCCTGTGACGCAACGGCCAGTAAGGCACAGGTAATACGTCATCAAGCTAAGAGAACACCGTGACTGAGGTAGGCAGCTCGGAACAACGCCGCAAGGCAAAATCTCGAAAGGCAAAAGAAAGCAACGAAATTCGAGGCAAAGGTAAGGCCAAGTCACTCATCGTCATTCGGAACTTATTGACAAACACTCCTGATAATACGAGATGTAAAATAAGGCAATGGTTAGACTCGTAATTCACAATAACGCAACGAAATAATAGCTAAACGCACGACACGTGCAAAACTCCAGAAGGGCGTAACCGAGCTCGAAGCACTGAAATACCGACAACCGCGTTCGCAAACAATGGGCTCTACGCCTCGCCGTAGAGTTCGTAACTACGACGCGAGAGCGAGAGAGATAGGACGAATAAAAACGCAAGCTTCTCCGAGTGGTGACTTTAACACAACGAAACAAAAAATATTTTCTCGTCACTCGGAGAATTACGCGGCGAAGGGAAATACCGAGGTCGAATGGGAAAACTAAAAGCACTGAATCTAATACAATTGACGCCAACAAAATCAAGCAGGCATTAACGCGGAACAACGCAAAATAATAATTTGAGACGCCATCGCTTAGCGATTGGACTCATCTCATTCGGCCACAAACCGACTCTAATGATCGGGGAAAAGCCAGGGACGGATGGCTGGTCAAGCCCGAGACTGTCAACCCCTTTTCCCGCGAACGTAAATAATCTAACGAAATAATCTCCCCGAATAACCGCCAATTTCCATCATTCAGAGGAGAGAATGGAACGGGCTTACCGAGAATCTCGTGGTTCAGGCGACGACAGGCTTCCAACGCAAAAGGCAAAAGGTAGTAAGGCAGAAGAGGCAACGAAAGGCAGCAGAGGCAACGAAAGGCAGAAAGGCAAAATGCAGCAAGGCAACGGAAGACGGTATCGGAATCTGTCACCACTCCGGACGAGCACTTGTCGAAGAAGAACGACAAGCGGTCGGCAAGCCTCCATCTCGGCTTGCCGACCAAGCGAGCCGAGGTGGGCTCACGCGCCTCCCGGCGAACAGCACCTACACCCCAAGGGTTTCCGACTCCCGCTAAGACGAGGCGCCGGGGTTAGCGGACCGGGGCACCCGAGGGTACGGCCATGGACGGTGCAACTACTCGGTTCCTACAGCGAGGCGGCCACGGGGGGAATCAACGAATGGCCACGGAACCAGCGTGGTGATCCGAACGTCCACCAGCAAGTCGCGATGATTCCGACTTGAATGCGTGACGGGGCCGAAAACCTTGAGAGAAACGGGCCGGCAAAGCAAGGCACAAGGCAAAGGTAGTTTTCCTCGCGAGAAACCAGCGGTCGTGGGACCGCGCGAGAAACGTAACGACTCGCAAGGCAATAGTTGAGAAGGTAGGATTGCGTCCGACGTTTCTCGGTATCCTCCAGGCAAAAGGCAGTTCTCAAATAATCGATTAAAACGTGAAAACTCAAAGGGTGATCCCGGTAATTCGTGATAATAGTTTCGGGCTCGGGACGATCTTTCGGGTTCGAGCTGGGTTCGCTTACAAAATAAATAAAAATAACGTCGTATAAATTAAACTGATAACGAACGAAAGATCTTATATTTACGACGCTTTGCTTCTCCGCAAGTGTCCCGTCCGTTGCTTCGACGAGTGGCGGCCGAAAAATGGACCGCAAACCCGCTCCACTGTTCGACAGTCATTCGTGCGAGTGACGTGGCAAAATGTTACGTTACACAACATATTGACCGTCAGAGTCCCGCGTGTGTGTAGAGAGGAAGTATTGTTCGCACTCCAGCTCGTTCCCCGTCAGTGGCAACTCTCCCAAGGTCGCAACCGCCTCCTGAACCCAAAATTGCGCGAGGAGATCCTGGAGCGCCTGATACCCGTGATCGACTGCAGCGTGGTGGACGAAACCTGCAGAAAATTGCGACGAATCCCAAGGCCAGATAACGATCCACCTAAAGATGGTGTTCTGTGCAATAGGCGCGCCCGGGGGGCCCCGTTTGATTTGATCCCAGATTATTTCCCTGTAAATATCTGCCCCAAGAATAATGTCTATTAATCCCGGTGCGAGAAGCTTGGGATCTGCAAGTGCGTGCGTGCGTGCGTGCGTGCGTCCGTGCGTGTGTGTGTGTGTGTTGGTTTGGCACTCCAAAATTCTAACGTTCATAACTCGAGAACAGTTTTAACTACAGGGCTCCCGTTTTGCTCAGATGTTGACCCATACGAGTTCTTCATTCTCTGAGAAATTTGTTGAAATTCCTAAAAAAATACGAATTGTACCGCATATTGTTTTTTTTTTGGCATGAAAAAAAAAACCACCCAACAATTTTTTTTCCCACTTTTATTTATGATTTCAAACTATAATTCTTCTTTGTTTTCATGAAATGATTTTTTTTTAACAATAATAGTCGAGATTGTCCCGTCTACGTTGACGTAGGGTACGTCGGCGGTACCATGCGGCTCGGCTCCGACCCCCAGCCAGTCTCCAGCGCCCTGTACAAAAAATCAATTTGAGTCAGTTTTTATTAGAGAGTAATAGTGAAAAAGTTATTACGTGATCTGCCATACGGTTCTTCAACGTAATCCACCGATGGCTCCGAATGCAGAGAACCCCTTGGGTCTCCAACTGGAGTTTTATCTCCGCCAATTGCCGTTTTATTTCGGTAGTCTCTGCTTTTTTCTCAGCTTCTTCCCTTTCCTTTTTTGCATCCTCGTTTCTTTTCCTATTCTCAGCCTCTTCGATTTCCTTTTTTTCAGCTTCTGCTTTTTCTATTTTTTCCTTCTCCGCTTTTTCCTCCTCCTTACGCTCATCGAGCAACCAAAAGAGAAGCTCCTTCGTTCTCTGCTCGTCTTTCTCACTTTCTTCCTTTTCTTCTGGTCTGCGCGTAGCGTCCATTTTACTGTACGATTCGCCCATTTCTATAATGATGAAGTCATTTTCATTTCATTTCAGTATCAAGTAGTTTTGCATTATTGGTTTATTTTATTTTTTTCTAGCGTCAGGATCGTAATCAGCGACCCCAAAACCCTCTCTCCACCGAATCTTGTGTCGATAGACCAAGGCTTCGCAAACCTCACCCGAAAAGTCGCCATTTTGGATCCACCAGCTTGAATTTTTCAATTCGGAGGCCACGATCGAAATGAGCGACCCCAAAAACCTCTCTCCACCGAATTTCATGTCGATCGAACGAAAATCCGCCAACTCAACACAGAAGAGTCGCCATTTTGAATCCGCCATCTTGAATTTCCCAATTCTGAAGCTGGGATCAAAATCAGGGACCCCAAAAGCTTCTCTCCTTCGAATTTCGTGTTAATCGAACGAAAATCCGCGAACTTGACCCAACAGATTCGCCATTTTGAATCCACCATTTTGAATTTCCTGAAGCCAGAATAAAAATCAGCGACCCCTAAAACCTCCTCCCACCGAATTTCGTGTCGATCGAACGAAAATCCGAGAACTCAACCCAGAAGAGTCGCCATTTAGATCCACCATCTTGAATTCCTCAATTCTAAGGCCAGGATCAGAATCAGCGACCCCGGAAACCTCTCTACACCGAATTCCGTGTCGATCGAACGAAAACCCGCGAACTCAAATTAAAAGAGTCACCATTTTGGATCCACCATCTTGAATTTCTCGATTCTGAGGCCAGAATCTAAATCCAGTGACCCGAAAAACCTTTCTCCACCGAATTTCGTGTCAATCGAACTAAAATCCGCGAACTCGACCCAGAAGAGTCACCATTTTGAATCCACCATTTTGAATTCGTCAATTCCGAGGCCGGAATCAAAATCCGAACGAAAATCCGCGAACTCAAATCAAAAGAGTCACCATTTTGGATCCGCCATCTTGAATTTCTCAATTCTGAGGCTAGATTCAAAATCAGTGACCCCGAAAACGTCTCTCCACCAGATTTTGTGTCGATCGAAGGAGTAATAATGATTACAAACGAATAAAATGATTACATTCTGAACATAATAGAAAAATACTCCAAATTATTTCTCCTCATCAAGGAATTTATTTTGGTGTCAAATTTTCTTTTTTGCAATTTTATTCTATACTATTTTTTTGACGTTTGACTTAAATCGATCAATAAAATGAATAAATAAATTGATAAAAATTATTAGGAGTATGACGTATATATTGAAAATGAAATTAATTAATTTGCATCATTTCTATTGTGGCGGGCTCGACACAATCGCGATCGAGATTAAGGATGTTGAGTCCCTAATCGTAAATGATAATAAAATTCTGAAAATTTAGTGTGTTTCTATGTGCAATATTCAAAAGGTCGTGTGAAAATTTCACGACGATTAGGAAGCTAGTTACTGAGATATTGGAATCCACAAATTACACGCGGTCTTATGGAAACTACAGTAACTTTGCAGTTATCGATTTTTTTTTGCTGGACAAAATGATGCTAAGAATACAAAAAAAATCACACTTGTGGAAAAACATATAAAAAGCGTTGTATAATTTTTCTAACGCATTTAGGAAATGTCTTGTCTTAGGAAATTAATAATAAAAACGAGAAACGAGGTTTTCACCGTAAGAAACGAGAATGTAGCGGCAACGTTGCATAGAGTGAAAGTAGCGGGAAATTCAAATGGTTTATTTTGTTCACGCGCGCGACTTTGTCCTTTCGCACCATAAAGCCCCTTTTGGTTTTGTTATAGGAGGTATAATAAGAGGCTCATTTATAAATTCTTATATTTGATGTTTAGCGTTCAAAGATTCACTTGCTTGGCTAGACGCACCAGCAGCGAAACGATCGACGTTTTTTGCCAGTTTATCGAATAAAAGTTTCAAATCCTCGAACATTTTCTCGTCTTGAAAATAATCGTGTGGTTCTTACGTTGTCGGATCTTGACGGTACTTGCACCAATCCTTGCACTCATCGTGTTGGTCAAAGCAATGATACGGAATATTTTCAATCGCAGCTGCCATTTCTTCTCGTCGACCTTTATTTTGAGCAGTTGCGTACGCGAAACAGCGTCAAAGCTGCTCAATTCATTCCGTCGATAAATCTTCATGATTTTGTTTCATCTTGTACAGCTCTTTGACAACACCTTTTTTGGTATGATTTATGTCAGATTGTTTGACGACGGGATGAATACTGTTTCGACGTACTGCTGCAATGGTCGAGCTGTCGTCATCTCCAACTAAAACGCCAACTTGAAGATTGTAATCTTTCAAGATGGAGATGTTGGTGGTTAATTCCACGGCTGCATGCGGTTCAATAGCTTTGGCGCTTCCGGTGAAGTTTCGATGGCAGTTATGATCCTCCGGCGGATGGCCTTCGTCCCATTTTCGACATTTTCTACAACGTGTTGTAAAATCCAGTACCCGTTTCGTATGCAAGCCAATAATCGCTGCTTGACCGTTCAAGGTATCATAGTTCCTGCCGGTGCCTCGGGTGCTCCAACCCATATCGTACGAAACGACAACTCGAACCAGGTCGTCGAATGTTATTTCTTTTTGAGCGAGGATCTCACTTTGGCGAGCTTCCAGTACTCCATTCTGGTCACAAGAATCCAAAGATGTTGAGGCTGCGGCAGTTGTATTTTTTCCATCGACAATGAAGTTGGATTGCTGCAAATCTTGAGGTCTTGGGGAAAAAAGGGAAAGGGATTCATATAAAACAAACATCGATTGTCTGGCAAATGATTTTTTAATTTTTTCAGCTGTGACGAGGCACGGTCCAGCAATCATGAGCGAATAAAAAGGTGATCCGAGTGGGACTCGATCCCGGGACCCGCGGAGTCTGAGTCCAGAGCGCTAACCACTGCGCTACGGGTCACCCTATTATTCTTTCATATTGCCAGACCGTGACACAGCTCTTAAAAACATCGTTTTCAAATATAATTTTCGAAAGATTATATTTAAAATATATTTAGTAGAATATTCAAATTAAATTAAAAATACAATATTTAAATTACGTTTGAGATAATATTTAAATTATATTCAATATTATATTACATTTAATTCACAAAAAAAATTATTAAATAATTACTTACGACTATTCCTCATGATTGGTAGAGTAAACGAATAGAAATGTATACGTATAATCAAACAAAAAATCAAAAAAATTGAAAAAAGTTGACACAATGTTTCATCATTCAATGGATATCTGATCTCAAGGATAAATTAAAAAATTGAAAATCCAAAAATATTTATACAAATTGAATAAAAAATTAGAAGAATTGTAAAGATTCAAAATATACATGTCACAAAACGACGCATTCAATTCACTACGAATACTAATTATATATAATATGAAAATATCGACGAACATTAAAAATAATGCCTTCTATTCTCTTTTTTCGGTTTTAATTTCATTCATGAATATTGCAGTGGTTAGAACTTTCCAAATTATTCGTATCGTACTGACGTTTTACAACCAATTAATTTCGTAAAATAGCAGCGGTACTAAGAAAAAAGCGGAGCAATCCAACCACAATAATATTATATCATAAAAAGCAAAAAAAAGCTCACACCAAAGACTTTAAATTATCCGCATTTTCAATCGTAGTCTCTCTTTCCATCTGAGTCCATTTCTTGCAGCTTTCTTTCGCAACCTCTTCCACAATTGGTCCAATCACTCTTTCGTGATTCTTGAATATTTTTGAGTGCAATGATGGCGCGTTGACACATCCAAGAAATTTATTCAAGTGCGAGTACCCCATACCTGCGTGCAATATTCCTGAAAATAATAACATAATGTACATTTTCAACAATATATTTCCACATAAAACATTATAATTTGCGACGTTTTTTTATGCGGAAAAGTTGCTACGTAAGAAAATTTGCTATGAAAGCGTACCTCTGCGTAATAACCTTTATTGCACGGATAATATTTTGAATCTACAAAACACAAGTTAAATTGGTTTTTCCAATGCAATTTTGCAATACACTTACAATGCCATTAATACTTACCAAGAGCAGCCTCTGAATTCACATTGAAACGAAATTTTCCCGATTTCGTTGCATGTTTTTTTGTCTGTTTGAACTTTCGTTGTGTTTAAACACTTCCGGCACTGGATAGTGAAGACGGACGCAAGTCCTGCTCGCTCCTCCTCGACTATGTCGCACAACGAAAGAATTTCTTTGCGCGATGGGCAAAATAAATTCTCGCACATCGCCGAGATGTCGACGAGACGCCGACCCGAAACTTTTTCGACACTTTCGAGGTTATGTGAGCTGTCATCTCCTGTGTCACATTTGAGGTTATTTTCGCTCAATTCTTTGAGGCTTTCAAATTGTTCGCTGTGAGGTTCTGTGATTTTTTTTTTCCTTCTTTTACCGGAATTCACTTGACTCAATCTTTGATTGTAGACGGCCTCTGTCACTCGTTTCCTTTTCCAATGAAAAACTCTTTCCGTTCTTGTCCATTTTTGTTGCATTATTTTCGTCGATTACGATTTCGTTCATTGTCACGACCATCGGGACTGCTTACGAATCACGCAACGTTCACAAATGTAAAGCTTATAGAGAAACTACTTTCAATATTGATATTGTTCATGAATATTGGCTTTTTTACAGTTCTAAGCAGTCTCATGACATATTTTTATATAGTTGCGATATAAAATAATCACAATTTTGTTGAGAGTTATCAATTTTCACTACCGAGATTTTAGTGTTGTCAAGTTTGCACAAAACATCCAAAAGTTAATCCTCGCTTATAAAAACATTATTAAAACCTAATATAATTCATAAATAAGGATTGACGATTATTGAAATGCTCAAATACGAGACTTCTTTCCACATCAACGTTTCTACAATACAAATTTTAGTATTTATGCGCTCCTATAAAATTCAAAAAAATAAGAAGAAGCACAAAACTTTTGGAAGGGACGATCCGGACTCAACATCCTTAAAGAAAAAGGCAAATAAATTGAACGAAAAATTGATCAGTAATAATACAAAAGGACAATCGGTGAGTCAGTCCCGAGGTCGAGCGAACCACACGAATATTCGGATCGGGTTTCGACGGCGAGACTCCGTCGGTCGAACGAAACGAAAAATCTCGCTCGTCTTCGGTACAAAAATATGAGAAAACTGAGTTGATTGAGTAGGAACAGGGGCAAGAGACTGATGAATAATGACGGGACTGAAGAAATATGGAAACGTGGGCTCAAAAACATGAAATTACGGATCGAGATTTGCTGCTCGAGAAACAAAAAGGAATGGGCAAAACGAACGGGATTAATGCTAGCGGAGGGATTTCCGGGGAAAAAACTCGGGGCACAATGCTTGCTGCGTCGACTGAGAGACGAAAAACTCCTTCTCGAATAATTAATTCGAGAAGATCAAAAGAAGTTGGGATTATTGAGACGAATATGGAAAAATGGCTCCAACTTGGCGTCGCATGCCCGGTGATAATCGAAGGACTTACTTGATTTGTTCCGTTGAAAAGCGAAAAGAACAGTGCCGAAAAGATCAAAAAATTTATCGAGAGTTGTCCTAAGTCACGCCGGGTCGTTAAAAAGTTTTTAGACAATTTTTTTGTCGGAAGATTTACGGAAAAAAAACAAAAGAGACGAATAACGTATTGTGTGCCCCGTCGAGTCCGCCAGGGAAGTGAAGCGCGTCGGGGCCCTCGCAAGCTCCCCGCTCCGAGGTCGAAGCTTCGCGCGAGGTCCGGGAGCTCCGTCAGCCAATCAGGTTGCGAGGCTGCAGGGCTGGCTGGGCTGGCATTGTTTCGACCGCTTGATCGAACTGTCTCGCAGTCGATATTTGGCGTATGATGTCTCCAAGGTTGCCACTCGTAGTCGAAACGTTTTTGTACAGTTCGTTTGGAAGCACGTAACACAAAGGAGTGAACAGAAAATTTACTGAAAAAGTTCGACGAAAAGTTGTGTGAGTGAGTGTGTGTGTGAGCGTGGTTCCTTTCAACAAATTGCAGCAAGAAAAATATCGTTTGGCTATCATCTGAAATCAACATCTCGTAAGTATTTGGAATTTTATGATATGAAAAAAAAAATCTTCTTATTCCTATTCGTATTCCTGTTCCTATCCTATTCCTATTCCTTTTCCAATTCCTATTCCTATTCGTGTCCCTATTCCTATTCCTATTCCAATTCCTATTCCTATTCCTATTCCCATTCCTATTCCTATTCCTATTCCTATTCCTATTCCTATTCCTATTCCTATTCCTATTCCTATTCCTATTCCTATTCCTATTCCTATTTCTTTTCCTATCCTATTCCAGTTGACGTGAAAATTCGTGTCACGATGTTATTTGCGTCTTTTCTTCATTCATTTGATTGAAATAATATTTTTCAACTTGATTTGGAATATAATATCGAAAAATTCAATAATAATGTCAATAATATCGAATTTATTATTCTTTCTCTTGCTTCATTCAGCATCTGAACTCGGATAGATTCGATATTCGACAATCGAGCTACAAAAATTCAGGAGGCAAAATTAGGACAAAAAAAGCTCGTTGGTAATGTTCTCGTTCAATCGATTCCCTTATTGCGCACTTGATCAACTCGTGAATAGCTCGTAATTATAGTTTACGAGAAATCATAATGGGGCGGGGAAATCCGTTTTTTCTTTGTAAGAAAACGTGGCGTTCTCAAATCGGCTCCGAAAAATAATTAGAGCAAAAAATAATTAGAGAACGCCATGAATTTTCACTAAGAACGGGTGGAGCTTGAAATTCGTCACGAAAATAAATTCTTTAATGAGGAGTAATAATTGCGAGTATTCACCAGAACTTTATTCGTTTTCAATCATTAGTACCCGTTGATCGACACGAGATTCGGTCAAGACAGGTTTTCGGGGTTGCTGATTTTAATCCTAGCCTCAGAATTAAGAAATTCAAAATGGTGGATTCGAAATGTCGGCTCTGTTGGGTCAAGTTCGTAGATTCTCGTTCGATTGACAGGAAATTCGGTGTAGAGAGGTTTCTGTGGTCGCTGAATCAGATCCTGGGCTCAGAATTAAGAAATTCAAAACGATGGATTCAAATTGGCGACTCTGTTGGGTCAAGTTCGCGGATTTTCGTTCCACCGACACGAAATTCGGAGAAGAGAGGTTTTTGGGGTCGCTGATTTCGATCCTGGCTCCAGAATTGAGAAACTCAAGATGGCGGATTCAAATGGCAACTCTTCTGGGTTAAGTTCGCGGATTTTCGTTCGATCAACACAAAATTTGGTGGAAA
>JAPYYS010001583.1:0-17148 GCA_030522525.1 Campopleginae sp. 14b
AAAAAAGTTAAAAAATAAAAAAAATCAAAAAAACGACAAGAAAAAAAAGAAAAAAAAGAAAAAAAAAAAAAAACAAAAAAAAAAAAAAAAAAAAAAAAAAAACGATAAAAAATGGAAAAAATTATGAAAACGAAATAAAATGCGCAAAAAATTGAAAAAAAATGAAAATCGTCGGAAATATAAAATTTTTGCGATATAAAGGACGGAGAAATTCGTACCTGGCATTATAGTAGCTAATTCTATTATATTTGGGATCTCCGCCCCTCCCGTGTGGCGAAGTGTCCGCAGCTCTCTTTTTGCAATTTTTATGATCCCTTTTATCGCCGGTTTTGCAATCGATGGCCATTTTTTTGAGTTTTTCAACCAAAACATCGACGAGTCCATTTTTGACCATGATGTCGATGCTGAGATCGTCGCAGATGAATTGTGCGAGAGCGTGGAGGAGCATCGGGTGATATCTTTCGTTGTGGGCCTCGCCGAGGAGGGCGAGAATCGCTTCGAGGCCGGAGCCTCGTCGGATCTTGGCTCGATTGACAGCCTCCAAGCACAGCATGCACAAACTGACGAGACTCTCCCAAAAGGAGGTCGACGATGGTCCGGCCCACCGGGAAACTGTTCGCGACCTCAACGTCTCGACCAAACATTCGATCGCTCCGGAATTTCCCAAATCCGGTCGACGCCCCGCGTACAAACACAATTTGTACAAACATTTGATGGCCGTCTTGTTTGACGCTTTGCAATAATCGACGATGCATCGATAACCATGAATTCCTTTTTCTCCTCTCATTTGTTCGGACGTGCGGGGGTCGGTGCAATCGGCAAACGCGGCCATGGCTTTTAAGCACGATTCTCCGAGCTCGTTCCATTTCGTCTCGTTCTCTCGCTCCAATATTTTCTTTCTCGAGCTTACGAGGAGCCCCGTGATCTCTCGGATGGTCCCGACCTCCAGGATCTCCTCCCTACCAGCCTCGTAAATTGTCCAAATATTTCGCACCGCTCTCACCGCCATTCCCAACGTTTGAGCGTTCGATTTCGAACGCAGAATTTCTGTCAATGCCAATATCGCTCCTGCCTCGCATAACGCTCGTGCATGCGTCCGAGACTCTGACAAATTTCCCATCAAACGACACGCTCGACAATGCATCGTCTCGCCTGCATCCAAATTCTTTGCTATCCACACCACGTATGATGCTATCTTCGTTCCTTCCACCTGCAATTTTTTTAACTTCATTAATAATCAACGAATATCGGTTCAAATATTTTTTTTAAATTCTGGACAACGAAAAAGTTGAATAAAACACAAAAAATGAGGGAAATTTCAAAATTTTCCTTCTTAAGTCGACGTATCATGTTTGCAATCTGCAGTTTTTTCATTTTCATTAATATTCAACGGATATCGGTTTAAATATATATTTTTTTAAATTCTGAACACCGGAAAAGTTGAATAAAACAAAAAAATAAGGGAAATTCCAAAATTTTGGTTTTTAAGTCGACGTATTAAGTGTGCAATCTGCATTTTTTTCATTTTTATTGCAATTGAACGAATAGCAGTTTGAATTTTTTTTTTTAATTATTCGACAACAAAAAAGTTGAATACAATACGAAAAACTACGAAAATTCAAAAATATTTTTCTTTGAGTCGCCATATCAAGTTTTTTACTGTATTAGAAATTAAAAATCTGAACAAAATTCAGGAAAGAAGTTTTGAATGGGTTCCCTGGACCCATGTGTGTTTACTGAGGGTCAATTGTAGTTTTTTTTTATTTTAATTTTTTTAAATTTTTTTTAAATATCTTTTTTTTTCTATTTCGACTGATCGAAAAAATTCTGAAAAAATTCAGGAGAGTAGTTTTGCATCCATAGAAAGAGGCCCTGTCCTGGGTGATGGATAAAAATCCCATTTCATGATTGAATGGGCCTCCCAGACCCATTCGTGTCTGCTGACGATCCATTTCCGATTTAAAAAAAAAATTTTTTTACTCGAACCGGATAAAAATTTATATAATTATATGACATTATAATTTTGGTCGGTTTTCCTTGCCGTCGCAAACAAAAGTTGGAAAAACGAATAAAAATAGAATAAAAATAAAAGAGCGATAAATAAGAAGTTGGGAAAAAAATCCAAAAATAAATGACGTAATGCAAAAAAAATTGAAACACAAAAGTCAAATCAGGAGAATAATTAATATATAATTATTATTATTAAATATAATAATTATTATGCTTGTTATAATCATTATTATTATTATTACATAATTTTGTTCGGTTTTCATTGCCGTCGCAAGGAAAAGTTGGAACGAGGAGTCGTAGGATGAAAAAAAATGGAGCGATGACTAAGAACGTGCCAAAGTTGGGAAAAAAATAGAAAAATAAATGGCGTAATGAAGGAAAATGAGAAAAAAAAAATGTAAATAAAGAGACGAACCTTTTCTCTGACGCGTGAGATTAGGCAAGCGTTGGCGAGAATACTGAGGGTGGTGTCCATGACTTTGGTGTTTCGATATCGCAAGAGTTCTACGAGGAGGCAGACGCCGCCGTTTTCCATGACTTTTTGTGAACATTTTTGGTCGGTCTTGATGCGCGTCAAGCAGGAAACAATGCCACTGCGAGAATTTTCTTTCAGGCAGTTGGAAAGTTCTTTGACGAGCGGACATTCGTTATTGGTAGCGACAAGTGACATTTTATGCTGCGACTCATTGAGCTTGACGGTTAATGACAATCGACGAATCGAAGCCACTTAATTACGAGGGAAAATTAACAGACGATTCTCCGAGACAATTCTCGCGATTTCTCGCTCAATATGGGTCTGTATATATATATATATATATATATATATATATATATATATTTAGCCATACGTATGAGTGCGAGCGAAAGATTCGTCAGAGTCGTAATCGAGGATTGAAATTGTATAAAAGTGACAATTCCCTGAGCGAGAACATCGTGGAGCTGGAAATTGTCTGAACAAACGAAAAGTATCACGAATTTATGATGCGAAAATGTTTTCCTTCAAGTTTTTGTTCTGTTCGAGTAAATAATATATACGTCAACGCAGAAATACGCGTTGATTGGAGAAGAAAATAAAATACCTTGGAAATACGCGGAATATTTGACTGTTGGTGATTTTTTATTCGAACATTATTGTTGAAGAAACTGTCAATTTTTTTGTACACTACATTAGCTATTTATGTACTTTGGTCTATGTACCATTTCGCAGTATATACGACGTTGTTATGTACGATATATATATATATATACACACACACGCGTATAAAGATCGTATTTTGTTACCGACCGAGCAACTCAACGGGTAATAGAAATCAGGCGGGATTTGGCTTACCGACCGCGGGCAGCCCTTCGGGTTCATTGACGCGTGTGCGTCAGCTGTACGACGACCACGTTCCCTTGGTATATACCCTTCGCCTCATTCGGCTCCGTCCACTTTGCCGCAAATCTGACATTTGTACAGTATTTTTTGTTCTCGATCGACCAACTCGCGGATCAAAAACGCAAGCAAATTTAATTTATATTTTAATAGCAAGAAGTATCAGGTGTTGATCGTGCGCTTTTGCTCGGACATGTGACGATGGCTGAAAAAGTACTCGAGGAAATGAGCATCGAGGGTTGCTCCTGATTCTCGTGTCATGTAAGATATTGAAATATCCCACTTTCTCTTGTCCCATGCCTTCTCGCACTTATCACAATATTACGATCACGAAAATGATCAAATCTCGCGATAAACATATAAATCGCTCGGAGGTTATGTTACGGAAATTTTGGCACTCGCAGGAATTGCACGATGATGCGAATTAACTTCAAGACTTTACTGCTCGTCGTAATCGTCGCTGTTATTAGCTGCATTCTTACTTCCTGGAATAATTGCGGAAATAGCATTTTCCTCAGAGATGGCGAATGGAAAAATTATCAACAGCACAGGGTAAGGTGTTCCAGAATTTGGAAAAAAAATGTTTTCAGTCAATTCTCGATCAATAGTTTCAAAAGAAAAAACAGATTTCTTGAAATACAAAAAAAATAATTTCTCTTTTTTTAATAACAACGAATTACGAAAAAAAATGAGTCCGATTTAAAAATAAAATATTTCCACGAAATCCTCGTTCGAAAATTCTAAAAAAAAAAACCAATTCTCGTATAATATTGAAAAAATCATTTCTCCCTTTTTAATGACACCGAAATGGAAAAAAATGAGTCTGATTTGGAAATAAAATGTTTTAACTAAATTTTCGATCAAAAATTTAAAAAAAAATTTTAAACACAAAAAAAAATCGTTTCTTCTTTTGAAATGGCAACGAATTACGAAAAAATAAATAAATTCCGTTTCATTGTGAGCCAATCAAATTTATTGTTCCCTATTTTTGTGCCAAATTCTAATCGAAACATTTTCTAATTTAAAAAACTCACAAAGTTGAATTTTACCTTTTTGCTAATTAAATTATTCATGAATATTTTTCCCCAGGACCGAGCGGCAAATGTTGAGCCAGGATATCAAGAAATCGATTGTTTTATAAATGGTGGAAATTCCATAGGATGCAGGAAGGAGGGAGAGGAAATTTACATTCCATTTTCGTTCATCCACAAATATTTTGAGGTTGGTCACGTGTTTCATGAAATTAAGGACCTTCTTTCGAAAAAATTAATTTAAAAAAATATTTACAGACGTTCCCCTTAATATTTACGAACGTCCCAAACCGTTGAAATAATTTGTCGCAGAATTCCAACATCAAAATATCAATTTCAATGATTTTCCCATAAAAAATAATGGTTTTTCTTAAAAATAAAAAATTCAGACGTTCCCCTTGATATTTACAGATCGCCTGGCCCTAAAAATAATTTTTCTCAAAATTCCAGCATCAAAATAATAATTTCAATGATTTTCCCATAAAAAATAATGGTTTTTCTTAAAAATAAAAATTTCGGACGTTCCCCCTTAATATTTACAGATCACCCTGCCTTGAAATAATTTTTCTCAAAATTCCGCCATTAATTAAATAATAATTTCCATGGTTTTTCCATAGAAAATTATGATATTTTGTACAAAAACTTTTTTCCGGACGTGTCCCTTCATTGACAGACCGTTTTAATATTTGATAGCAAAATTCTTCCACCAACAACCCAATAATTTCAATATTTGTTTTCTAAAAAAATGTTGGAATTCCCAGGTCTATGGTAAACTGGCGACAAACGATGGTCTCGAGCGTTTTGAGTGGTCGCACAGTTACTCGAAGTCAGTGCGTCCAAAGGGAAAATATGATGCGCGTGGAGTGTTTATGACGTTTGAGAATTACAACGTGGAAGTGCGTGAGCGAGTTAAATGTGTGAGCGGAAATGACGGGGTGCCAATATCGACGCAATGGGAGAGCGAGGGATATTATTATCCGACGCAGATAGCGCAGTTCGGTTTGTCCCATTACAGTAAGAACTTGACAGAGCCGGAGCCTCATAAGAAGATTGTAGAGGACTCGGACAGAGTGAAACAGGCATGGACAGTTCCTCAGGGTTCGGTGATCTCGAGGCCTTACGACAAAAAAGCAGCAAGTTATGTCCTCAAGTACGCGACGCCGGAGACGAGCACTTCCGGTATATCGTTGAGCATGGACCACGTGCTCGACTTTGTTTTGAAACTCGATCTCGCCATAAAAGACAATTCGACGATTACGATCGTCATGCAAAATCGTGAAAAAAAAGATAATTTTTTTTTGCATTACACGACGACGAATATAGTTTTGCATTCGTTCAGCAATCACATTCATTATGGTATTGGCCAGAACAACAACCAATGGAGACGTTTGACCCGTGACCTTGTGGTTGACCTTCAAAAAGGATTGAACGTCCTTGAAAAATCGAAAAAAAAGCTGAGCCGTTCGAAATTCAAACTCGTCAAAATAATCCTCTACGGCTCTGGACGCATCGACAATCTTACGCTCTCCACGAGCGAACACATGGAACAATTCTATGACGCTGCACGATGGTTCGTCGCTAATCAAAATATCTCTTCCGGCGGATGGCCCAATCCCGTGAGGAGGAAAGTCGCCAGCGGCATGGCCATCCTCGAACCTGGATGGTAATTTTCATTTTTTTTTTATTTTCGACATTTTTTTCCTTTTTAGTGAATTTGCACAAAATTTGGACACATTTTTAGTCCGGTTGTTCGATCCAGTTTGCACGGTTTTATTTATTCAACGAATTTTATCATTTTTTTTAGAAATTTTAGCATTTTTTAGGGGCGGAAAAAAATTCATTCGACTTTTTGGAAATTTCTTATGGAAATTTTAATGCAATTTTCATAGAAATTCAATAAAACTTTTTTTCCTATAGAATTTAATCAGTTGCATTGAATTTTATTTGACTCGCATCTTTGGATATTGAGATTTGAGCTAATTGTCAATTTCCATCGAATTATGACTGTTTTTATTTTCATTTTTTATTTTTTTTTCACTTTTTATTTTCAATTTTATTCTTTTCATTTTATGTTTTACATTTTTTCAATTTTATTTTCTTCACTTTATTGTTTTAATTTAATTTTTTCATTTTTTTCATTTAATTTCGCTCATTTTTTTTGTTTTCTTTTTGACTTTTTGTGGTTCAAGTTTTTCCACTTTTTTAAAAAATATTTTCAATTTTATTTAAAAATTTTTTTTTTTACGAATTAATTTGCAGGTATTCGGCAATGGGTCAGGGTCACGGGATTTCGGTGCTATCGCGAGCTTATTATCATTCCGGGGACGAGAGGTATTTGCAGGCAGCGGTTCGGGCGCTGCGACCGTTTCGAGTCGCCTCGATAAAGGGAGGAGTCGCTGCGACTTTTCTCGACAAGTACGTCTGGTACGAGGAGTATCCGACGACTCCGTCCTCCTTCATACTCAACGGCTTCATATATTCGCTGATAGGTTTGTACGATCTTAAGAGCGTGGCGATTGGTCGAGACGCCGACGAGGCGAGCGAACTTTTTGACCGTGGAATGATTTCCCTGAAAAATATGTTGACCCTGTACGACACCGGCTCCGGCACGACCTACGACCTTCGCCATTTCACACTCAAAACCGCCCCCAATATCGCCCGTTGGGATTATCACTCGACCCACATTAATCAATTATTGCTTCTCAATACCATCGACAACGACGACATTTTTCTAACGACCGCCGACCGATGGATCGGCTACATGAACGGCAAACGGGCGCCGCACAATTAAACTTGAGAATTATTTACCCGTGGAGCTCTCGGATTGCACACTGGGTCAATTTGACCCGAAATAATTCAGGGACTGTTTGGTATTCAATTTTTCGTCAGAAAATCTAAAAAAAAAGGAAAAAATAAAAAAACACACACTTTTATGGTTGTGAGACCGTTTGGCCGGGGCCGGGCCAGGGACCGTTCGGCATTTGATTTTTCGTCAGAAAATTAGAAAAAAAACCTTTTTGTGGTTTCGAGTCCACACTGGGTCAATTTGACCCCACCAATTTTTGTCACCGAGTTGGGGATTTAATTTTCATCAGAATATGGAAAAAAAAGTTTTTTTATGGTTTCGAGTCCACACTGGGTCAATTTGACCCCAATGATTTTCATTCGAAAGTAAATTCACGGTCATAAAATGTGAAAAGTTAATGAAAAAAAATATGTCTGCAAAAAATGCATTTTTATCGGAGTGAGAAGATTTGAAAAACGCCTCGGGTCAAATAGACCCGAGATGCACTTGTAGCGAGTGTGCACTCCGAGGGTTAAGAATTTTTTTCAATTTTGACAATTTTCTTGAAAAATTGTCCAACGTTTTCTTCTTTTCCTTCCGCATTGAATTATTTTTTGTTTTTATCTTCGATTGGAGGAAAATGGGATAAATTAAGACGGCGAGTTCCGGGGCTGAAAAATGTATGATTTGATGAAATTTCGAGCCAATGGAAATTCTAGGACCTTTGTAAATTTTCTACTTTTTCAACTACCGCGTAAACCGTTTGTTCCGAGGGAACGAGCAACATTTTATCGCCGTCTTTACGCTGGCAACCGAAAAGCTATTTTCTAGGCAGCTCCGATTTCATTCACGCTTAATCCCCATTTTTCGGGCTTGTCAATACTTCGATATATTTATTACGTAACGTATTAAGAAAAGAGACTAAGGAATATGTAAATATTAGCTTCGTAGAAGAATCTCGAAGAATCGTCGATTGCACAGGGTAGAATTATTCGTACCGGTAATAAGGTAGCTAAGGTTTTCGTATGCATCGTGAAAAAACACTCAAGTCGAATTTTCCGATGTTAAACTCGAAATTTCCTTAATTATTTGATTATAAATATATATAGATAAATACATGAATGTTTTTTCCCATTTTTATGATTTTTTGGCTCATGCCATCCACCGTAGCCACTTGAGGCACCCCATCAATTGTTGGGAGGCTCAGAAGATCAGGAACGGAATAATAAAATGATTTTCTGAAGAGCTCGACGTGAGAGAAAAAAAAAAACAAAATAATTAAATTCCAATTTCGAATTTATGGGATTTTGATTTATTTCTATGGGATTGGATAGCGGGCGCCGCCGCATTATTGCATGGTACACCATAACCGAGTGATGAGAGAGGTTAGAAAAAAAAATTGAAGCTGTTTTAAGGTGGAGGCCTGATTCGACCCATTTACCAGAAAGAATATCATTTTATTTCATGACGAATGAGAAACGGCGTGTTAGTGATTTTTCTCGAGAGATCAAGCCTCTGGATGGATGAGAAAACTTCCAGCAGGATTTTTGTAGACCCTGCTACGATGGATGGACCCCCTTAAGGGTGTGAGCCAGTCGACATTAACCCTGGAACAGTGACCTGAGGGAAAAAACGATCCCACGATTTTAAATCCCGCTTTTTATCGTTTTACTGCATTTTTTGAGAATTTTTTTAATCCGAGAAGAATTTCCCCAGGCTCGCGTGATTCTGCATTGAAAAACGAAAAGAATGAGCCCAAATGGAACGCTTTTCGTTGAATTTTACCGTAGATACGAATTTTTCAAAATATGGGGTCATTTTGACCCCGGATATCGTTCTGGGGTTAATGGTCGATGGTGCGAGAGAGACAACTGCGAATTTCCGCAGCGAAATTTTCCGACATCGTTCGTCCGAGGAAAATTTAAAAGTTTGACGACATTTTTTTTTTGTTCGATCGGTGTCGAAAAATTTTGCCTGCGAAAATCGGCGCGGCGCTCACATAACCTCAAAGTCTTTTTAAAGCGACCACTTTTTTCGGTACTGCCGAATCTTCCTCGAGGATTTATAACAGAAAGTTTGAAAACTCTTGACCACTTTTTTCTCCAAAACATTTCGTAGTGACTATTTAGCTCAAGGTCAATAACTTCTGGTCACTTGTCTCTGGGTCACGATTTATTTACCACGTGTTTTTGACAGTCCCCTTTGGGACCGCCTTTGACTGAATTAAAAACATTTCCATTGCGCGAGTTTGATTTACTCACACGAGAGACTGCGAGACCAAACTTATTTTCTATCGAAATCGTTTTTTACGAAAGTTTGTAGAAAAGATTTTTTAAAACGGTCGCCAACTCTTTCGAATCTACGAGCCGCCACCCCCCACCCTTTGCCACATTCTCCCAGTCTAGAGCGACGCCGGGAATCCCCGCATATAGATGCGAATATAAAAAAAAACAATGACAATATAAATATTTGATGAATCTTTGCCACATCGGCATCGAATAATGCCTCAAATTCCTTCTAGTTTTATCCCTCGAGTACATCTTATCAATACGCCAGAAATCCCTGATACTTTCACGAGGAAGAATACTAAACTTTGGATAACTCAGAAACAAAGTCCTGTAGTAAGACGAGCTACTCTGTAAACATTCGTCCACACGAATCTTAACGCTCGCGAGCTTAACGCCTTTGTAGATTAAAATACGAGAGGAATGTGATTAATACCTGATTAATTATTGTAACCTAATGAAAACGATGCTTTGTCATGAATCGATACACTTTTTATCATTAAGAGGTTAGCATCAGGGGTTACACGAGCTGGCAAGGTCGTAAAAAAAAACAAAAAACCAAAACTGCGGACGAAAATATAAAAAAATTGAATTTTTCTTCTTCCGAAGCTTTCTAACCTCTAAAGAGCTGCGCGGCTGAAAGGATCGCGTTGGGAAAGCCAAAAAATTTGTTAAATCGTCAAAGAATCGTAAGTCGCCGCCATCTTGGACTGTCAAGCCACACGTGACTGAAGAAAAATGTAAATAGAATCAATCATGAAGCTCAAAATGTTTGTTTTTCGTTCACGATGAATTCGACTCGTCAATTGTTGCCAAAAGGATCGAAAAAATGGCTCGATCGTTACGTGTCGTTGACAGCTTGACGAAGGATAGAAATAAATGTTGTGCATGTGTAACCTCTGGATAGAAAAACGCATAAACGCAAATATAATTCGGTATAAAGTGTCACGCTCGCTTTAGAGTTGGAATTTTAGGTTATAGTTAATCGTGGAGCAATTATCAGGACGAAAGCACAAAAACAACAATGTCGTAAATATTATATACATATATTAATTTCTTGGTTTTACATATTTGGCAATATCGAACATTAATCATTAAGTTTGAACAATTTTGTTCAATGTTTCCGTGGAGTTCGCGGTTGCGAACTTCGAAGCCGCCATCTTGCCTGTTTCTCCATTTGCCCGCGAGGGCTCGTCTAATCTTGGGCAAAAATTTCGTATTACCAACAACGCCATTTTGACAATACACATTTTCGGATTAAATATCAGCGTCGATTATTTTATTTATCGCGAGGAAAAAATACACTGTCAGGAACATTATTTTTCGCTAGGACGTTCGTTCATCGACGTTTTGTGTATGAATGGAAAATGCACCCGAGGATATAGCGAGTGATGTATACTTTTGATGTGCGTCGTGTGGATGCCTGTGCGTTTGTGTAAGTGTATTTGGATGTATCAAGGAGTTGGAAAACAAGAATTTGAAAAAAAAACGTCGGATCATTTGCAGCCTCGCACGCACGAACGAATAATTGTGTCACTCGAATATGTTATTAGTTTTTTAAAAATAAACAACGATGAAGAAAAACAGGGAATCCCGATTTTTATTTAAAAAAAAACTATACACGCTTTTCAGTTTACAGAAATTCCCTAGACAGTTCGGTGGCTAAAATTTTAGTGACAAAATTTGCCGATCGCAAAATTTAGCGCTCCAGTCGTACGGTCTTAATGCACGGACGTCCGTACCGTCTTTGTGCTTCTTGTATAAACGCGTTTTCCATCTGTCGTACAATCTCGTTAAAAAATAAATTGGACAAATGAGAGTGGAGTATCGATTTAAATTCGAAGGAGAGCGAAAAATCGATAACCGAAGTTTCCGCGTTGTTTTTCAAGCCCGGAGTAAAAATCCACAAAGTATTTAAATGATTGAACAGTTTTCCATCGGTGCATTCGGCTTTGACGAAATGAGGCCGTTTCGTCGTTACTTTTGATACGTAACTCTCGTTTAACGGCGGAAAACCAATAACTAAACTAGCTCTCAAAATATTCAAGTTTCTTGATAAAATGTCCGATTTTTTACAAAATGGCACAAACTTTCTGTAATTCTCGACGTCCGCCACTACGCTGTACATCTGCTCCATTGAAAATCTGTCAAAAATCGATTTTTTTTATCCGCCACTTGCTGATTGATATTTTTTTTTTTTTTTCTGTTTTTTTTTCGAAAAAAATATCTATTTACCCAACGAGCTTCCTCCCTTCGTACTCTTTTGTTCTTTCTTTGTCCACGATGAAAGAACGAGAATTTTTAGTCGCCATGAATTTCCCCGAGTCCAGAAGTCCCCGTTTTATTATTTTTTTGCCCTTCAGGGAAGTTAATCTGCAAGCAAATCGTATTTTTTTTGATAAATCGGGGAAAAACTGGAGCTCCAAGCTCGCGCGCAATTTTTCGCACTTTTTTTTCATTGGCCAATCAGTGCACAGTTGCCTCTCATGTTTACCAACGGTTGAGAAAAAAATTCTACCCAAAATAACTATCCCAACCTCTTCGCAGTATTTTTTTCATGATTAATTCACCAAATTGTCGTTTAGATTTTTATTTAATTATTCGGACACTAATTAACTCACCTGTACATGTTTCCCATGAATTGTCTAAGTCGCACTTGTTGCGTAACAAAAACTTCGGCATATCACACGACCTCCCTACTGGATAGGCTGTCACCAATAAAAACAACGACACAGCAACGACAACATTTATTTCGGTTGATTTATTCGCGAATTAATATTTACAGTCATTGCTAAATTTTCGTTGAATCTCGTACACGCGTATTCGTGACTTAATAACATTACGAAACAACACGAATTCAGAGGTTATGTTTGGGAAGAGAACGATCGATCCATTGAAGTTGCGAGTTCCAAGAAACGCCGCCTCTGGCGCTTTCGGCGATACCACGTGACCCGAGGAGTAGCTTCAGGGCTTTAGAGTCGCTTGAGTTTAGTTCAGTCTTTCAACCCGTCTGATATTACATAACCCAGCTTAGACTTAATGTCGTTGCTTTTTTAATATAAGTCAAAGTGCAATTAAGGATTAATAATGGCAAACATCGTTCCTCAAACGTGCAGGAATGCCCTCAAGCAGGTTTGTCTCTCAACAATAATTTACTTTCGTTCCATTGTTTCAACAACACTGACAGATTTCCTAACCTCGAAATCAACGATACGGTTACAATGGAAAAGTGTCAAATGACATATTCGAGTTTTTTTATTATTCTCGATCGTGTTTTCTTGTTTTTTCGAATTTCGAACGGATTTGTTCCTAGGAACGTAGATTTTTATTCGCCAATCCGCGATTTCATTATTTCGTGCAACTTTCGCGTTTATATAATCGAGCAAACACACGACGCATCAGCGCTCGACAATGCTTTGCAAAACTCGCAGGTTTGTGACATGTAACATGTGATTTTTTTATACTAATGACGCAGGTTCGTGGGCTGCATGTCTCGGCTGCGCAAAATTCCGAGGCTAGATTGAAAACTTTCTCGATCTATCGATGGAACCCCGACAAACCCAAAGAAAAACCTTACACCCAAGATTACAAGGTTGATTTGAACTCGTAAGTGGAAAAAATCCATTCACTATCGTTACAACAATCAAACAAATTTGCGTCGTGTTCGAATAATTTTAAAAAATTGTGCAATACAGCACATCCACGATATCAATTCGAGCAATCTTTTCACTGTTTCTGTCAGACCAAAATATCGAAAAAAAATTGGCTTTGATCCAACAAGGATAAAAACTCATTTTTCACAAAAATGAAAGTTCCTATAGGATCAAAAATCCAGAAAAACGCCGCTAAACCGAAAAAACCAGAAATTTTCGATGCCGAATTGATTTTCATCAACTTTGAGGCGCTGCCCCATGATTTTTCCTCAAAATCATCAAAAAAAATTCGTTTAAATTGAAAATTTACAGAAGCTCGTTTTTCACGATAAATAAAAATTGCTGAATTCGTAAAAAAATCTAAAAATTGCAGTTTAATAGAAAAATTGAAAAAATTTTAACCTTGAAATCATTTTTTTTGGTTTTAAGATACAGCCCCATAATTCTGACTCAAAGTCCCCTAAAAAAATTCTTTCCAATGAACAATGCGCTAACGTTTGTTTTTTAGAAAAAAAAATTTGCTAAATTCTCAAAAAAATTGAGAATTTGCCGTTTAATAGGAAAAATCAAAAAATTCAAACATCAAAATCATTTTCCTCGATTTTAAGATGCAGCCCCATAATGCTGGCTCGAAATTCCCAAAAAAAATTCTTTTCAATGAAAAATTCGCTAATGCTCGTTTTTTTATAATAAAAAAAATTTGCTAAACTTCAAAAAATTCGAAAGAACGCAGATTAATGAAAAAATCCAATAATTGGTCATTAAAATCATTTTCTTTGGTTTCAAGATGCGGCCCCATGGTTCTGGACGCCCTGATCAAGATAAAAAATGAGATTGACCCGACTCTGACGTTCAGGAGGTCCTGTCGTGAGGGAATCTGTGGTTCGTGCGCTATGAATATCGGCGGAACGAACACATTGGCTTGTATAAGTAAAATCGACAGTGACTTGAAAGAGAGCGTTAAAGTATATCCTTTGCCGCACATGTATATAGTGAAGGATCTTGTGCCGGACATGAATAATTTTTATACCCAGTATAAGAACATCCAGCCGTGGCTGCAGCGGAACGACATCAAGGAAGTCGGGACTCAGCAGTACTTGCAGAGCGTTGACGATCGTAAAAAATTGGCAAGTATTAAAAAAAATTCTAACCCTACAAAAAAAACACAAAAAAATGAATTTTTATCGATAAAAAATAGATAACTCGAGTTTTTAGGATGAAAAATCAATTTTCTGAGATTTCGGTGGTCCGTGAGAAAAGTTAAATAAAAAGAAAAATTATCGAGTTAAAAAAAAAAAACAAAATGAATTTTTATCGATAAAAATCGATAAATCGATTTTGCGGGACAAAAATTTAATTTTCCGAAATGTGGATGGTCCGTGGTAGAAAGTAGAATTAAAAGAAGTTCTCGAGTGAAAGGAAAAAGGGAAAAATCAAATTTTTCTATTAAAATTGATAAACCGGCCAAGAATCTGTCGATTTTCATGTTTTTTTAAATTTTTCCCCAGGATGGTCTTTACGAGTGCATTTTATGCGCTTGCTGCAGTACATCGTGTCCGTCATACTGGTGGAACGGGGACAAGTATTTAGGGCCAGCGGTGCTGATGCAGGTAAACCTGAATTTTTGCTCCAAATTCCAAAAAATAATTCGATCCTCGAGGCCGAAAAATGTGGGCGAAATTTTCGCATATGAACTCGAAGAAAAAAAAAAGAAAAAAAAGCAAAAAAATTGGAAAGGAAAAAAAGATAAAAAACTTTCTTTTTTTTTTTTAATTCGAATTCGATCCAAGTTTTCGTTGTTTACGTAATCGGTTTACAGGCTTACCGGTGGATAATCGACTCACGAGACACTCAGGCGACCGAACGTCTCGACAAGCTGCGCGACGCTTACTCCGTTTATCGTTGTCACACGATAATGAATTGTACTCGCACTTGTCCCAAGGTACGGAATGTTTTTCTCCGATTATTTCGCCGAAAAAAAAATTTAATGGTGCGAAAAAAAAAAAAAAAAAAAAATCCAGAAAAACTTTAATTTCTTTTTGGCATTGGCGGGAATTAATGAAAAAAAAAAACACAATTAATTTCTTTGATTGGGTGGTTTAGGGACTCAATCCTGGGCAAGCCATCGCCGAGATAAAGAAGCTCCTGGGCAACGTGATCCAGAAGCAAAAACCAGGACTGGACACGACTGCGTTGCATCATTGAGAGTGATGGAGGAAAAAAAGCCTGGAGTGATTATTTAAAATTTTTTTCCGACGAATAATGATCGACCGTAGGAAAGCTCAAAAGATTTAAAATGCCTCGACTTAATAATACTTGTAATGTCATTCGGCGCGAAGCTGCGTAGAATAAAACTTTCTAGGAGACAGTATCAAGAAATGGGATTAACATTTTATTTCTTACTGGACGATCACAACCCTCGGTAGACACACATGGGTCTGAGAGACCCGTTCAGAGATTTTGGCAAACGCGTAGTGATTTTTAATCCTAGAACTGTAACCTTCGGTTTTCTGTTTCTATTCCGGTAAATTGGGGTCAAAATGACCCCGAATTTTGAAAAATTCATAGCTCCGGTAAAAATTAACGAAACGGAATGAACTTGGGCTCATTCTTTTCGTTTTTTGATGCAGAATCCCACGAGCCTGGAGGAATTCCGACTGGAGTGAAAAATCATTAAAAAATGCGGCAAAAGAATTTAAAAACCGTAAAAAATCGTAATTATAAGTGCCACAATAAAATTTTCCATCGTGTACGAGTTTGACAGGAAAATTTTTTCGAAAAAAGGGAAAAAATTTGGAGAAATTTCGCTTAGAGTAAAAAAATCACTAAAAAACATGGCAAAACTTTTGAAAAATCGTAAAAAATTGTAATCATAACTGCCACAATGAAATTTCCGATCCTGAACAAGTTTTCCAGGAAGAATTATTCGAAAAAAGGGAAAAAATTTGGAGGAATTTTATTTGAAGTCGAAAAATTCAATCTTGGGTCATTTTGACCCCAGGTTACCCAGTTCCAGGGCTGAAAAGTGTGTCTACGGAGGGTCAATCACGTCGTAACCATATCCACGCCTTCCTCTAAGATTTCATTTTTTTTTCTTCATTTTTTTAAATTTATTAATTTTCTTTATTTGTTAATTTTTTTATTACGTCACTGCTATTACAATTATTTAATAGAGACTCGAATAAAGTTCATAATAGTTGAGAGGTGTGGAGAGAATCGAAGATTTTCATGACGAGATTGTCTTCGCCGTTCCATCCTCAATTTTCATCAATTTCTGCCATTTTTTTTGTGTTTTTTTAATATTTTTTTTATCACAATGCTCAGTTCGGTCTAAGAAAGATATGTGCGAATTTTTGATTACATACCGAAAATGCCTAATTTTCTCGTGACTGATCGCTCGAGAAATATCACGGTAGGAAAAATATTGGAGTATTTTTCGTCGCTTTCATTTTTTCGTGAATTTTAACGACAAATTTATTGGATGCAATCGTACGAATTGTATTTTTTAAAAGGTTTCGAGATATTTTTTCCCTTTTCGGGAGAGCCGAGCTCCAGAATTTTTACCTCTCGGACTTAAGGCTCCGTGTGGGCCAATCTTATTCTCGCCGTTTCACGCGAACGATTGTGCACCTCAGCTGTACGAAACGTTATGCCGAATATGTCCTCGTGATAACGATTCTCGTCCTGGAACATAAAACCCACGATTAGCCCCAAGAAATTTCATTTTTCGTTGACCCACCTCGACCTCTTTTCTCTTCCAACGTTTTTCTCTCGATTTTCATTTTTTTTTTCGGTTTTTTTAAAATTTATTTCGATTTTTCAATTTATTTTAATTTTTTTTCTATTCCGAATTTTAAATTTATCTCAATTTTTCTTTTATTCCGATTTTTGAATTTAATTCAATTTGTTCTTTTTTTTTTTTTTTTTTTTTTTTTTTTTTTTTTTTTTTTTTTTTTTTTTTTTTTTTTTTTTTTTTTTTGTTTTTTTTTTTTTTTTTTTTTTTTTTTTT